>ML104833.1:0-172526 GCA_003697995.1 Taxidea taxus jeffersonii
GATGGGTTTTGTTTTTTTATCCATTCTGAAACCCTGTGTCTTTTGATTGGGGCATTTAGCCCATTTACATTCAGGGTAACTATTGAGAGATATGAGTTTAGTGCCATTGTATTGCCTGTATGGTGATTGTTACTGTATAATGTCTCTGTTCCTTTCTGGTAATACTTTTAGGGTCTCTCTTTGCTTAGAGGACCCCTTTCAATATTTCCTGTAGAGCTGGTTTGGTGTTTACAAACTCTTTCAGTTTTTGTTTGTCCTGGAAGCTTTTAATCTCTCCTTCTATTTTCAATGATAACCTAGCTGGATAAAGTATTCTTGGCTGCATGTTTTTCTCGTTTAGTGCTCTGAATATATCATGCCAGTTCTTTCTGGCCTGCCAGGTCTCTGTGGATAAGTCTCCTGCCAATCTAATATTTTTACCATTGTAAGTTACAGACTTCTTGTCCCGTGCTGCTTTCAGGATTTTCTCTTTGTCGCTAAGACTTGTAAATTTTACTATTAGATGGCGGGGTGTGGGTCGATTCCTATTGAGTTTGAGAGGTATTCTCTGGGCTTCCTGGATTTTGATGCTTGTTCCCCTTGCTATATTAGGGAAATTCTCTACAATAATCCTCTCCAGTATACCTTCTGCTCCTATTTCTCTTTCTTCTTCTTCTGGAATCCCAATTATTCTAATGTTGTTTCGTCTTATGGCATCACTTATCTCTCGAATTCTCCCCTCGTGGTCCAGTAGTTGATTGTCTCTCTTTTGGTCTGCTTCATTATTCCCTGCCATTTGGTCTTCTATATCACTAATTCTGTCTTCTGCCTCATTTATCCTAGCAGTAAGAGCCTCCATTTTTGATTGCACCTCATTAATAGCTTTTTTTATTTCAACTTGATTAGACTTTATTTCTTTTATTTCTCCAGAAAGGGTTTTTATTTCTCCTGACAGGGTTTCTCTAATATCTTCCATGCCTTTTTCGAGCCCGGCTAGAACCTTGAGAATCGTCATCCTGAATTCCAGATCTGACATATTACCAATGTCTGTATTGATTATGTCCCTAGCCTTCGGTCCTGTCTCCTGCTCTTTTTTTTGTGGTGAGTTTTTCCGCCTTGTCATTTTGTCCAGCTAAGAATCCGCTGTTCTCCTTGTTAAGTGAACTTGGTCTTGGCTGTAATTCTTTGGTCTTCTGGGGGAGGGGCCTGTTGTAGTGATTCTCAGGTGTCTTTGCCCGAGGCGGAGTTGCACCGCCCTTACCAGGGGCCGGGCTAAGTAATCCTCTCAGGTTTGCTTTCAGGAGCTTTTGTTCCCTTAACGCGCTTTCCGTAGAGTTCTGGAGGACTGGGAATGACAATGGCGGCCTCCCAATCTCCGGTTCAGAGGAGCCGAGGGCTAGGGGCCCCAGTCTTCAGCGCGCCTTCAGGGAAAAGCGTTTAAGCCCTCCAGACTCCCTCGCCCACGTTTGCGCAGGAGAGTGCGCGCGCGCGTCTGCTCGCAGACACCGCACGCCAGCAGACACCGCAGGCCCGCAGACCCCGCGGGCCCGCCGACACTGCGCGCACCCGCAGACCGCGCGCGCCTGCAGACCGCGCTCAGAGAAAATCGTGCGTCATCAGTCCCGTCTCACCGGCTTCTGGGAGCTCCGAGCTCACCCAGCCTGTGATAAAGCGTCTCTGTCTCTGGCAGGTCCCACCTGGAGTCTCCGGAGCCCGTAGATCCCTGAGCTCTCCCGGGTCGGAGTCTCCCCGGATCTTGTGGGGACCCCTCGCACAGAGCACCGGCCCGTGCCACAGAGCACCGATCCGTGTCACAGACCACTAGGAAATCTCGGCTCTGTCTCCGCAGCCGACTTCCCCGCTCTAATACCTGTGAGCTCTGCGACACTCAGACACCCCCGATCCTTCTGTGACCCCGTGGGACCTGAGTCCACGCTGTCCCCACGAGGTCTTCACCCCAGTTTAGCCTCTGGAGTGATGTCCCTCCGTGGAACCGACTTTTAAAAGTCCTGATTTTGTGCTCCGCCGCTTGCCGGGAGCCGGCCCCTCCCCCTGGGGGTCTATCTTCCCGTCGCGTTGGATTCACTTCTCCGCTGGTCCTACCTTTCAGAAAGTGGTCGATTTTCTGTTCCTAGAATTGTTGTTTTTCTTCTCTTCGATCTCCTGTTGGATTTGTAGGTGTTCGGAATGGTTTGATAGGCTATCTAGCTGATCTCCTGCTGCCTGATGTCGTCTCAGCCTCCTACTTCTCCGCCATCTTGACTCCTCCCCACTCCTATAATACTTTTTAAACAATATTATATATTTTATATACATACATATGCATATGTATATATACACACACATACATATACTTTGTAAGATTGATTTTTTAAAAAGCTGTTTCCTTTTAGATGACACAGTCAATAACAGAAAAGCCAGGCTCTGTCTCCCAGGCCATCTGCCCCCGAGCAGAAACAAGGCTTCTCTGCGGCACAGCCAAGTTTCCAGTGTGGTACCGTCAGCATTCCCACTGTCCAGGAGGGAAGGTGGGGTCGAGAAGACACCAGAAGATTGCAGCATCATTAGTGATGAAGTGCACAGTGTTTTCTCTTACTCATGATGATAACATCAGTGCTCATTATCTTGTAAAACCGAAGCTTTTCAGAAGCTGCATTTCCAAGGCTGAGGTCAAGGTACTTCTGTTGCAAACAAGAGTGCATGGACAGAGGGGACAAATTCTCCAGAAACAAGAAAAGAGGATGGATGATGCTAGAAGCAGAGGTTAAGTGACTCACGGCTGATGGATACAACAGCAAATTACATGTGGGGATTGTCTCACCCACCACGAGAGGCTGACTGCTTTGCAAAGGACCTTGGGAGCAAGAGGACCACCTCTGTTTCTCAGGAGGCAATAGGATAAATTCCCTTGGTTTTGGAACTTTGTTTCTCAAGAATCTCTAACATCAGTGGTCAGAGAAGGTGTACCTCTTTATAAACTGCATTTGAAGTGTTGCATTTTCTTAATATCCCCATGAATATTTAATTCTATTCAATTCATCTGCACTGGTTATAACAGAAAAATAATTGTTATTCCCTGTATTTTCAACAACATGTGTTGACTAAGAAAATTAACAGTGTGTGTGCCTTAAGCCATGTATAATACTTACCAGGAAGAGGAGAGCTTTTGGGGCCAGGCAGACCTGGCTTTGATCTGCTTGTCTGCTGTCCTTGTTTGTGATATTCAGTTCCTTAGCAACATCTCCCTCATCTGTAGAAGGAACATAGTAATTCCATCTCCCTGGAACCATGGGAATTAAACGGTGGCTTAAATAAAAGTTAAAATGTGTTCTCCTATAAGAGAACTTTGGAGATGGTGGTCCAAAGCTGAATCTAAGAGACTCAAGTTCCTTCCATAGTTCTGATCTGCCATCATTAGCCCATGACCTTCACCCTCAGGGTTGCCTTGAGTTGCCTCATGCTACAGCCGCCATATCTAAATTCCAGGCAGAATGAAAGAAGGTGGAGGGAAAGGGGAAAAGGCAAGGTCCAAAGAGTATCCTCCCTTGAAGAGTGCTCTTGAAGTTCCCCCAAAAGATGACGTACCTTCAAAGAAACTGAGGGTAAAATGTTTTAGTTGCATATAGGGCTGCCCTAAATAAAAAATGCAACCCTGAGAATAAGGACGAAGGAAAGAACTGCGAGCAGGTGGGCAATCTGCAGTCTTGGCCACCAATAACTCCAGTGATGCCCCAGTAGCTAACACGGAGTAAACAACACCAACAGCCCACAGCTGATGCATGCTCATCATCGTTACAATTAAAGCAAGCTTTGGGGCTGGCAGTGTAGCTCCTTTGCCCTACTTTATTTTATTTTATTTATTTTACTTTATTTTATTTTATTTTACTTCTGAGAGAGAGAGTGCATATGAGTGGTGGGGCGGGGGAAGAGGCGCAGAGGGAGAGAGAGAGAGAACATGATCTGAGCAGAAATCATGAGTCCAACACTCAACGGACTGAGCCAACCAGGCTCCACATCCTTCATTTTAGACATGAAATAACACAGACTTAGGGAAGTTAATAAGTAGCAAGACCGGGATTTGAACCAAGCAGGGTCAAAACCAGCTTACTTCAGTGAATTGCCTTCCAGGGCCAGAGTGGAAGACTCTCACACATCATTTTAGTGGATTTTCAAAATACCACCAGGAAGGCTCGTGCTTTGAAAATGAAGTGGTCAGTTGTTCGATAGAATTGCTGATGACATCAGTTGTGTGTTCGGAGACAGATGTTCTACTAAAGGGACTGGATCGTCAGCTGGCATTTTATTCACTAAAGTCTCACCAAATACAGCCTCAAGCTCTTACCTCATTGATACTTTGTTCTTAACGGAGAAGCTTCCTTCTGGTGTAAAGGTGATTGTGTATATCCATTCACTTGTGTGTTCATTCTTTGTACATGGCAATTTTGGATTGCTCACGGTGTGCTGAACCTGAGCTCCAGGCAAGGGTCTGGGAATACAAAGATAAGTAAGGCAGAGTCCCTACCCTGGAAAGTCACAGTTAGGGGGTGGGTTTTAAGCAGTTCAACCACAACCCAAAGTAAGACGTATGTTTTACATCACAACCCCATACACCACACAAATGAGAATGCACGCACAACAGACTCAAATTTCATCAGAAAACACTTCATCGGCGGTAAATATGCAATGCATTCTGGCTGTTTCTATCTGTTCTTCTCAGAGTACACAGCTGTACTCTATTCCTTTTCTAATCTAGTCTATCTCAATTGTTTGCTTGTTTTTTACACATTGAATGCCCCAACTAGCATTATTTCAAGACATTAATGGGTTGAGAAAGGCAACTAAATTGATAAACTCAATGTAATATGGGAATATTCTAAAAGCCCTGTATATACTGAGTTCTTGGACCTTAAAGAAAGATTCTTTATTCTTCCTGGGGGATGTTAGGACAGGTAACAGGAGGCTGAGCTCTGAACTGAGCCTTGAGGAATGAGAAGGAAACTTCCAGGTGGAAAATGGGAGGAAGGACACTCCAAGGGAAGAAAGCAGCATGGGTGGGTGGGATGGTATGGTAGAAAGCCAAACAACTGGAACCTGAGCATCACAGGTGGTCAGGGGAGAATGCTAGGACAGAGTCATCGGGCCAAGGACAAGCATACCATGAATAAGTCTTCTTCAGCCGGAGACCCCTGAGAGCTCAGATGTGGCTAATTTCACTCATCAGCCTCTGGCAGCCACATCTGCCCGGCACCAGGGACCTGTCACTGGTTTTGGTGCTCAATTCACAATGGGGAGTAAGACTCAATCTTAACTGTGACAGAGCAGTTTAAGAAGACTATGGACACATACACAAGCCATTCTTATGCCCTGTGATTAGTTCTCGAATAGTGGGATGCTCCTTGTGCAGTGGGTATGTGGGGCTAAAAGATATGGGTCCTGTTTGTAACAGTGGGGACAGCTCCATGGGGCTGAGTGTAGAAACATACACACTAGGAGTGCCAGCTGCTTGAAAGGTCCCTGGCTGTGTAATGGTCATTCCTACACCCTGCTGATGGGAGTCCAAATTCACATTACATTTCTGGAAAGGAGCCTGGCAAAATGTTTCCATACACTTAAAAACGTGCATGGCCTTTGGCCAAGCAGCTTCTCTCATATGAGGTCATTGGACACGTAATTCCTACAGACCCAGGCCTCACGTGGCCACATCATCTCCCCGTGGTGTTGCGTTCAGAAAATACAGCCTAGCAACCAAATGTATCTAAAATCAGTCCCAATCCAAATTCCGTCTCTATGAGAGCACCAAAAGGGATCCAGCATAGCCTCTCTTAGTTCTGCTATCACACACCGGAAAAATGTGAAGGGCTTTGTCCTGTCTGTGCTCGTGCCTGAGGAAGCCTGCGGAGGGGTAGGTATGCAGAGGGTGAGGCAGACAAAAACACCCAGAAATTAAACTAACTTGGTATCAGGAAGAGCAGAGAGCCAAAGCCAGCCGGCCATGAGCATGCTATCTCCCTGGAAATCTGTCTGACACTAGGGCTTTTCACTTCCACAAGGTGTGAAATTAGGGAGAGAGTCAAGAGAAAGTTAAGGAAATCTTACTTAAATTCCCTCAGTTAGCATCTGGATTTCCTTTATAAAGATGAGAAATTGCTCCAAAAGTGCAAAGCAATGATTAATTAAATGATGGTGTATTCTTATGAAACAATATTTATATCCGTTGACTGCCATACTATAGAAAAAAATTATTACTGGTATAAGAATATAAAAAAAGAATAGTTAAGAAAAAAAGAACAGTATAACAAGCATGCCAGACTATTAACATGAAATATTTTTATAGTATTCTTTTTTGCTTTTGCTTTTTTATTTATTTCCTCTTTTTTTTTACATTTTATTTAAGCAATCTCTGCACCCCACATGGGGCTCGAACTCCCCACCCTGAGATCAAGAATCACAAGCTCTTCCAACTGAGCCAGCCAGGTGCCCCTACACTTCTGTATTCCTACTTTGCCTGTAATGAGCATGTATTTCTTTCTGTATGCAGAATTTGTTTTTTTAAAGCCATTGGCTGAACAAGGGAAATTACTAAAATTTGGAATTAGAAAGTAATTATAAGGACGATTTTAACTTTCCAGAAAGTTGGGTTTATAATTGCATTTCACTGTTGTAGAAAGTTGGGCCCAGGAAGCTGGCAAGATAATAATTATATTACATAAAATTTGAGCAAGAGACAGTAGTGGTGCAAAGTATTAAATGGTGTTATTTTTAAAAGGGTCCTCTAGGGGCACGTGAGTGGCTAAGTTGGTTAAGCACCTGCCTTCTGCTCAGGTCATGATCCCAGGGTCCTGGAATTCAGCCCCATATCGGGCTCCCAGGAGTCTGCTTCTCCCTCTTCCTCTGCCCCTCCCCTAGCTCATGCTCTCTCTCTCTTTCTTTCCTGAATAAATAAATAAAATCTTTAAATAAATAAATACATCTTTAAATCTATCCATCCGTCCATCCTTCCATCCATTCATCCATCATCCCCTTGTCAAGTGCTTATTTACATTGGGTACTTAAAAGCAAGACTGCATGGACCCTTTTTTGTTAATCGTCACAATATCAGCAAGCAAACCCTTTATTTTTTGTCTTCGCAACAATCTTAGGAGTTGAATGTTGTTCACATGTGTCAGAGAAGAAAAGTTAGTCTTGTGGGGACTAAGACACTGACACAGATCCACAGATAACGGATGGCACAGGGATGCAAGTCCACAGTGTCCCTTCAACTAAGCTAACTAACTGCACTGCAGGAAACATCAGGTCATTTGCAATAAGAGAAAAGCAAAAGGCTTAAGGACAAGCAGATATAATGTGGGCCAAAAATTCGCAGAAAAGCAAGCCTTTACTTCTGTCTTTTCCATAAAGCAGTAAGGAGCATGAAGCAGAAAGTTTTGTCTAAATTTTAAAACAATCCTTGAGAGTTCCCTAGGTTTTTTTGGTTTGTTTTGTTTTTAACAGAAAATTTTCTATTATTATCACAGTAGTTGCAGGCAGTTCCCAGAAGACAATTTAAAACCTAGTAGGTTGAAATTTAAGCATATAACTCACCTTGGAAAGAGTCAGAGTTGATCACTACTATCAGTCCCTCCTCCCTGTGGCTTCCGGCTCTGATCACTGAGGCCCATCCCACGAAGCTCTGTCCCACTCAGGCATTTAAGCATACGTTGGCCACCATGTTGGCCATGACAAATGTGAGTCATGAGCATGACCACCAAATCAGCTCCTCCTTCCAAATGGTATAGGTTCAGCCTTGTTTTCAAGGCTCTACTTGCTTTTCCTTTCCAAACTCCGAATTTCTAGAATTTTCTTTTTCTAGAATTTCCCTCCTCTCTAACTTGGCTGAGGCTTGACTTTTTCTCTAATCTCTTCTCTGTTGCCATAGTTGGCAAAGATTGTCTTCTGTCACTGCTTGCCTGCAAAACTTCATTGTGTATATGGGGCTCCTTTTAGGAAGCTCACACAGTACCAGAACCCCTCCAGATACCCCTCTCAACCTTACCGTGCCATGCTGCTCCATCAACACCCGCCTTTTCCTTCCCCTGCCTTTGAGATCACCTGCCAAAACCACCAACTGCTCTGAGACTCCCACCTAATGATGAGCCCTGTCCTTAGCACCCCTCCACAGAAATTGGTCTGTTCCAAGCACTCTCTTAAGAAAACCAGTGCTAATCTCTGTTTGTCATTCCATCTTCTTGTGATTTTTAATGTGGGTGTCATGCAATGGAGTAAGTTGAATTAAGGAATAGCCTTAAATTTAAATAAATATCTTTTGACTTTCCACTGTGATCTAGACCTTGTGCTAAGTCCTGTGGGTTGTGGAAATGCTCGAAGGATACTCTCACCCTTACTGTGGGGAGTTCACTGACTTTTGAGTAAAGAAAAAATAGTTAAAAGCAATTCTAAGACACGGTGAAATGAGAGCAACGTGCTTTGGAAATGAAGAACAAGGAATAATCATTTTGTCTGTGGCCATCAAGAAAGCTTTTTGGAAAAGGAAAGATTTGAGCTGAGCTTTGAAGAAGAGGTGGAGAAAATACTCTAGACCCTGGTGGAAAAAGTGAACATACAAGATAGTGTATGTATGTTTCAGTCTTGAGAATTTTCTGTATGGTTGGGAGTGAAGGCTCTTGGAGGGGAACTACAAGACAATCTGAAAAGTCAGCTTTGTGCTTGATCTTATAGAAACCTAAACATCATGGTAAGGACTCTGGGCCTTGTGACTCAGCAGAGCTGCCATGGGGTTTTGGGCAATGGGTATGTGTGTTGCTTACCTAATCATTCCCTAAAGCTTTTCCATTCCCAAAGGGGGTCTACAGGTGTAGACAGGAAGGACTTCGTATAATAGAGAGGATGGATAGGACAGAGATAGACTAGAGACAGGGAACTCCTGTAACCAAAGAGGGAGGCTATAAATCCCAATGGTGCAGAGGCAGTGAGGAGATAACAGCTATGACCACACTGAGCAGAGAATCTCTATAACCTGCAGGCTGATTTAGCAGATCAGGTTGCAGGTTGCTCTAATTAAGGTTGCAAAACATTTTCCATTAAGGTCTTCACTTTGGACACTCATACTTACTTATCCTCGTCCCAGTTTCTGAGGGGTAATCTCAGATCCAAGGCAGCTTTTAGGAAATAGATTTTTTTTTCAATTTCATTTGCTCGATGTCGGAAAGAATCAAAACCACATTTCTATTGGAAGAAAAAAAGAAGAGAAAAACATGTTATTCTTTGTTTAAATATCCAATATCTGAAAGGTCTATTTTAATATGTCACACTCGAACTGCCTTAAGCTGGGTACAAAATAAGAAGTAAGATTTGGATTTCATTCCAACCAATAGTTTAAAGCAACAATTTGATCCTGGGGATATTTTTGTTTTATCTTTTGCCTGTTTGTTAGTTGGTTTTAAGACCATTGAAACCTGTCCCTGAATAAACTTGTGAAATGGCAATCTGGTCTACATAGGACTCTTTCCCTCCCAGAGGAGGCTGGAGCCAGTTTCGAGGCTTGGGGCCCCAGACAAGGAACACCGTCCATTAAGCTGGAACAGCCACAAGTCTTAAATCCAGAAGGTTGCTTGGAGACACAGATAAGAGAAGCACAGTAGAAACAAGGACGCTTCAGTCTGGAGAGAACACCAAACATCATTGGCTCCAACCTTTTCATTCTAAAGAGAAGGAAGCTGAGTTCCAAGAGATACAACCACTCGCCCCAAGCCCGGTGTTAATTTCTTACAGAATCAGAACCAGGACCAGAATGTGAGGTCTCTTTATTTTCACATCAAATTAGTATTCTGTTCAAAACTATTCATCACTCCACACCCTGCCTGAAGTTTCTCACAGCCCAAAGCAGCAGGAGGCTGGGGAAAGCACTCTGCACACCCGGCAGGTGGCGGGTGGCAGGAGGCCGGCGGCAGAGAGGCAGAGCCTCAAGATGACAAGATGATGTGTGGAATGCTGAGACGCCTATAAATGTGCTGTCTACAGTGTTCCTTCCACAGAGTCTCCTTCCCCAGTAGCATCTCCCCACTCCCAAGCTACTTCTCTGTGCCTTCCAGTGCCTTTCCAAGTTGCCCTCAACGCTCATGTCCATTTTAAGGTGATTTCACCTTTCTCTAATCTTCGTTCCACTTCTTTCATGCCCAAATCCCACCCAAACCAGGCCAGTGTCTGCATTCTCCCAATTCAAGAGTAACACCTTTCCTGGACAGTTCTAGAGCTCTTCCTACACTAATGAAAAGCCAAGGTGGTAAGCACTGGGAACATTTCTAGGTATCAGCTCTTTGAATAGTTTGGGGACTGGCTAGACCATGGAAGCAGCAGCAAGAATGATGAATAGGTTTAAATTAATCTCTTCTTGTGAGTGCACCATGAATTTCCTAGCCACAAATTGTTAAACACAGAAGCACCTTAGAGAATATAAATGAGAAAATATAATATCACATTTGTTCCTCCTTGTTGAGGTGAGAAAATAATATATCTCTAGAGATCATTGCTGTAAGTGGACAAGACAAGGAAATTCATTACTGCAATTTTCATTGTGTTCCTAAATATCAGCACCGAATGGTGAATAAGCAAAGAAACAATGGCAGGTCTTAGGAATAGGAAGCCCAGCAGCATGCTGGGCTCTGCTGGGCACCTTCATATGCTTTACCTCATCTACTATTCACATCAAACCTTCTTGGTAGGTTCTTAATTATTGCCTCCCACTTTTACAATTTTTAAGGAAAAAAAAATCAGAAAGGGTAAGCATGACTCCCAACCTAGTAAATGTCAAAGAGGAGATTCTACACCAAGCCTCTTTGATGGAAAATTCCACATTCTTTCTACTGTACTCTGCTGCCTCTGAGATCAAGTCCTTAAACACAGATGATAAGAAAACCTACTGAAACATTACAATCTAGGCACTACTCTAAGTGCTCGGTACATTCAGTTCTCTTCATCCTCATAACCCCCCTGTGAAGGAAGTATTATTTTTCTCATTCTACAGATGAGAAAACTAAAGCGCAGGGAGTTAAATAATGTGCCATCCATCACACAACTATCACATGACAACTACACCATGATTTAAACCTAGCTACTCTGGCTCCAGAGCACAAACTCTTGACCATCAGACTGCAATACCTCAATTTCCTTCCATTTTGCTCCTTTCCATTCCACCTTATTCCATTCGTCCTTCTTCCTTTCCTCCCTGTCTTCCTCTTTGCTTTCCTTCCCCTCTCTCACTTTTTTCTTCCATTCGCTGAACACCTACAATGTACTTGGGGTTGTACATGAGATGAAGGACCTACAGTTAAGGAACTCAGAGGGAAAGAGACTCATCAACATACCATTTTATGGGTGTCATAAACATGAATGCAGAGATATGTATCCATTTTTATCCAATTTTATATCACACACACCCACATGTGTGCACACATGTGCACAATGGAGCTATCATGGGATTTCCTGCTTTTCTGTCCTCCATCCCAAACTGTGGTCGACTGTCTGAGCTGCAGTAAGTAATTCCGTTAAAATCCTAAATCAGGTCATGTCACTCCTCTCTGCAAAATTATCCAAAGCCTTCAGATATCATGTAGAGTAGAAGCCAGAATTCTTCAGTGGCTACAGAGTCCTTCCTCCAAGATCTGGACCCCATGGCTGCATCTCCTACAGCTCTCACTCCTTGAGCCACACTAGGCACTCTCTTCCCTGCACTTGTGAGACCTTGCTGTTCCCTGGAATCCCCTTCTCTCAAATGTATCTGTATGGCTTATTCCATTGTCTCTTTTTGGTCTTTGCTCAAATGTCAACTTCTCAGTGAGGCCCTTTCTGACCACCCTGTCACAGTACTCTCTTCCCCTTTGCCAGTCTCTTATGCTATGGAGCACTTGCCACCATACAACTCATTATTTCACTCTTTTCAGCATCCACTCCACTCCATTTCCCATAGAATATAAGCTTTAAGAGCAAAGGGATTTGTATCTGTTTTGTGTACTTATGCATCGCTAGCACCCAAAATAATGTTTGACGTATGAGTGCTCAGGAAATATGTATTGAATTCAAGAAGAAAGTATTTAACAGTGGAGGGGAAGAAGCAGAGATAGGAAATTCTTCAGAGATGAAGACATTTGAACTGATTGTTGGCCGAGCAGGATGAGGAGGAAGCATTTATATAATACATGGAAATCAGAGGCAGCACCGCTGACAGGGTTCTGTGGGCAGTGTGGCAGGTCTGGATCCAAGCACGAGCAGTAGGAACTGGAGTGAGAGGGAGAGATGAGGAACAGACGAGGGAAGGCCTCCCACATGACGGACAGGAGCATCATCACTTTAACGATGGGGTTTAAGCGTGGGAGTGACATGCTATGATCTACATATTCTGTCACAAGTTAGGGTCCGTGTTTTTTTCCAAATATAGTTTTCTAAAATATTGTCACAAATGAAGAAATAATAATATAGATTGGTTATTAAGACAAACAAACAAACATCGCACTCCCAAATGTGAATTAGGGCAATGGCAGTGGAAACCAAGAGACAAGGATGCATTTGATTGCCACTGAAAAGAAAGAACTAAAAAAAAAAAAAAAAAAAAAAAGAAAGAACATTAATGAAATTGTGACCAATGAGCAGAGCGATTCTGGAAGGAGTGCGAAGAAAAAGAAAAATAGAAGGTGATTCCCAGAGTTTAGGCTTGATAACGAGAAAGACAAATAGGAATGGAGGAAGAGAGTTAAAGTTGGGCATTGTTGCTTCTGCTTGAGGCAGGTAACATTGAAAGTTCTTGGGTTGTATCCAGAAGAACATGGGGTAGGAAAGGAGGAGGTAAGTACAACTTTCTCATTAATCAGGAGTGCCTAAGACCCTGTACAGATAATGTAGGTCTACTGACTCACCTTCTGCTAAAGTGGGAATTGGCTAGCTAGCCCATTCAGCTGGGCTGGATCCAGTGATTCCCATCAGCACCAGCAGATTCCATAGGTCTGGGTTTGTATTTGTATCCATGTCTATTTTTTTAAAGATTTTATTTATTTATTTGAGATTGAAGGCACACACTCTTGAGCTGGGAGAGGGGCAGAGAGGGAAGGAGAAGGACAAGCCAACTCTTTGCTGAGTGCAGACTGCAATTTGGATCTTGATCTCAGGACTCTGAGACTGAACCAAAGTCAGATGCTCCACCAACTGAGCCACCCGGGCACTCCCATCTGTGTCTATTTTTCACAAACACTTTCAGGGGATTCTGATGCTGGTGGCCCATGGACCATACTTAGGGAAATGCTAAGTTAGACAAAAATGAAATACTAATAATTGTTCCTATGGGACCAGTCACAGGGCAATCTCTGACTCCCCATAGGTCTGTATTTCCAGCCCACTTTTGATTCTACCTCCCAATTGACAACCATGGAGCATACTTTATATTAATTGTCAGGTTTAATTCTCATAACCTTGAGAGGTAGATATAATTTGCTACACTTTGAAGATTAAAGGATCTGAGCTCGAAGACTTTAAATAACTTGCCCAAGTTCCTTGAATTGATTGATAATAACAGAGACTCATAATTCTCTTATCTTATCCCAAGGCTTGTACCCTTTCCACTGTGGCACAGAACCTCCTCCATGAAGCTTTCTTTACGGGTGAATCACTTCCCTTTTAAAAAAACTTATTTTTAAGTGCCATAACTTTCAGCACTCGTTAACACGTGATGCATTATTAGCTAGCTGATTTCCACATACAAGAATTATATCCTTAATTCTGCATCTGTCACAGACTCTTATTTCCTGTCCACCCCAAAGAGTCTGACATTCATGAGAGCATTCAGTAGGAGCTCAACAAATATACTCAGTTTCTCTGAGGGGCTGGCTGCTCCAAAGAGCAGAGATACAGACTTTCTGTGTGCTCTTGGGTGACTCATGTTGTGTCTTAAACTCCTCCTGTTTAACATGAGGAAATTCATACATTTCTTGGCACTTGAGTCACAGCAATTGGGGGGAAAGCAATGATATGCTATGGCCAACCTACAGTGAATCAAGGTCAGGATATTAATTTGCAAGTAGACTATTAACTAAGAGGGAGGGTGTTCTTTCTAAAAAAAAAACCCGTATTTCCAAAGTCTCTTCGCTAGGAAATTAATAGGCACTCCCTGCCCCCAGAAAATCCATTCACTTCCTCCAGGAGCAGGATGAGAGTAGTGTGCTAGAATCCTTTGAGGAGCAAAACTAGGTGTGGTGCAGGAATGGAGCTCCAGGGTGTGCAGAGAAAACAAGTGCTGGGATCCTGCAAGCTCAGAAGCCAGCATCTCACTCCTGGTCAGCAGCCCAGGGCAGAATCAAAGCCAGCTGCACTGTGAGAGATGGCTTCAAGGTCACTGTTGATACCACCACGACCTGTCACAAAGCTTCCACCCTGGCTTACCAGGAGCCTGCTCCTGAGAAGGTAACAGGAAAAAGGACCCAATTCTTATTGAACCAGGATCAAACAGAATGATTATATGATCTCATTGAAAATTGAGAAACATTAAAGCAAGACCAAGAGATCAGAGACCTACAACTTCTCTTTACCTCTAAGAAAACAAAACTCAAGGAAGTCCTTCCATTTCCAATCAACCTAGAAATCATTCCTTCCAAAGCATAAGAAAAAAAAAAAGAAGGCAGCAGGACAAAATAAAGAGAAAACAGTTCAATTATAGGAAGGTGGCAAGTTTCAGATTTATGTAAACGGCATGAGAAGACATTTCAAGACAGTAATTAATAACACTGAAGACACTGCCCTCATGACATCATCTGAACCTATTACCTAGCAGAAGCCCTACCTTACAGCATCACACTGAAGGTTAGGACTTCAACATACAATTTGGGGATGGGGGGAGGAGAGGCACAAACATTCAGTCCATTACAAAAACAGAGGTTGACGTGGGCCATTTTATTCAAAACTGGAAATTCAGCTAATTTGACAGACAGAAACAAATAGTTACCTGCAGGATACAGATTTTTTAAAGGAGACTGCCACCCCAGGACCTGTGAGCACTGGAAGATATGATACAGGAATTTCTTCACATCAGTGACACGACGAAGCAGAAACATTTCCCTTACCCACAACTAGCTGAGAGCTGTCATTAATATATTTGGGAGCAGTTCCCACTGTATTATTTATACATTGTGGGATATGGTTATACATTACCAAAATATCTTTTGTTGTCATTCCATGGGGTGGGTTGGTCCTTTTTCATCATTTTGCCTTATTTTTTTTTCATTACCATTGCAAAATTGAGTCTACAAGCATCCCAGGCATTATCACTACCGTATACTCCAAACAACTGGACGCTATCTGAAAAATTTAAGTGACATTCTGGTGTGTCGAATGAGCAAACCAGGATACCATATCCCCAGCAGCCCATGTCTTCGGCCAAGCTTGTTATGACCAGAGCATCAACCCACCAAACTCATACTGGAAATGAATCCAAGCTTTTAAGATAAACGGAATATGAATCCAAAGGAATTTGAGAATTCAAGATGCTTTGAAGATTTAGGAATTTAAGACAGTGGGAAATGCTAAGGGCAAAAGCAAACAAACAAAAAGGATATAAATATCCAACATGATGGTTTAAATGATGAACCTTGGAGAAAACAGAGTATGAAGAAGCTTACAAATAAAATGAAACTACACTGGGGCGCCTGCGTGGCTCAGTGGGTTAAGCCTCTGCCTTCCGCTCGGGTCATGATCTCAGGGTCATGGGATCGAGCCCCGAATCGGGCTCTCTGCTCAGCGGGGAGCCTGCTTCCCCTGCCCCCTCTCTGCCTACTTGTGATCTCTCTCTTTCTCTGTTAAATAAATAAATAAAACTACACCAAAATGCTTCATTAAATTCTCCACAAAAAGGTGGTTTGGGAGACTCATCCTCTAAGCTCACTACCTATAGTTAATTTAAGATGAATCAATATGTTGTAAGTTTCAAGCATTCTTGTGGAAGTGTCTGAGTGTAGGTCTGTGTGTGTATGTGAATTTTTTTCAGTAAAGAAACACACACACACACACACACACACACACACAGAAAATTGACCAGAAGGGGGGAAAATTGAGAGGCATGAAATTTTTAACAATTAACACATCTTTAAATAAGTAAACCATCTCTAGTCATCACATCTCAGTTTGCACATTTGATGACAAAATCAGAATTATTTGATCCTAAACAAGACAACCTTACTGGTCTGTCAGAGGAGATGATTAACGTAGATCCATAGCAAGGTGGAAAACTTTTTCAGTGGGCACCAATACGTTTCTTAGGAAGGCAACAGTTTTGGTTTTTAAAAACACTCTAATAAATATTTAGGGAAGGATACTAAAAATCTTTCAGTATGTCTTTTAAAAGATAAAGTTTCAAAGCATATAATTAAACTGTTCTTAAGAACAAATGAATGAGGACACCTGTGTGGCTCAGTTGATTAGGCATCTGCCTTCTGCTCCGGTCATGATCCCAGGATACTGAGATCGAGTCCCACATTGGGCTCCTTGCTCAATAGGAAGCCTGCTTCTCCCTCAGCCTGCCGCTCCCCCTGCTTGTTCTCTCACTTTCTCTCTGTCTCTCTCTCTCTGATAAGCAATAAATAAATAAATAAATAAATAGTCATAGAGCAGAAAGTTCAGGGACAAGAGAAATGATGAAGTCTGCGATCACTTTGGTAGAAATGGCCAGTGGATTACTTTTTAAAAATAGCTAATAGATTTGATTGTTTTTAATACACTTTTAGATTTACAGAATAATTCAGCCAATGGCACCTAGAGTTGTCTCCATATGTCTCCTTCCTTCACCCCCACTCCTGCAGCTTCCCCTTCTGTATGTTACATTAGAATAATGACTGGTATTTGTAACCCTTATCATTAATAAACCAATATTGACATGCTATTACTAATGATAGTTAGTAATGGTTTTATATAGAAAAATGTCACCACTCCCCAAGTCCCCTGTGCTTCTGCTACTCATCCATTTATTCTTACCCTTCCTCTTGCGCCCTCCCAACTTCTGGGGTGGCTAGGAGAAGACATGGTATCTTACCCATCTTGGTGTATTTAGCATGCCTAGCATTGTGCCTGGGATTTATAGTTTTCTTTCGTATGTCTTTAAAATGAATCAGACTCCTAACTGCAGACTTAAGGCAGGTGTTGAACAGTGACAGTAAATAGCAAAAGAGGGAATTTAGACACCAAAGGGGTCCGAGATTGCTCCAGACCAGGTCCTGTGGGAAGCAGATGCCAAAAAGAAGGTAAAAATGCAACGTATTTACTGGAGGGCAATGCCTGTGAAAGTTAGGGGAGAGGGAGAGGTGGGCAAGGAGATCTTTAGAAACAGTACAGCTTTAGTACCTGTGAAAATAAAAAGGGAAGTACAACAGATTGGGCAAGAGAAACCCCAGACTGAAGTGTGGCTCTGAGGTCTCAGCTGGCCCAACATGGATCTCCAGAACTAATACCCACCAGAGGATGTCCGCGCTGCACAGCAGTAACTGAGTCCTGGTACCTCCACCATGCCTAGGTAACATCCAGCAGAGCTTAGAGACAGCGTGTCTTCAGCTCAGTGTTGTAAAGGATCCTGAAGGTAATGCAGCTGGAGGTTGTCGGCTGACTGCCTGCCCATGGGACAGGTTCTCTCGAGACAAAAGATCAGGGACATGTTCCACCATGACAGTCAGAGACACTTAGGCCAAGAGGGAAGTCTTTGTCCAAAGGCAATTCCTATTGTAACTCCGGTACATTGTTGGAAATACTGTGGATTTCCAAAATCTCAGAATTATACATTTTGGAAGTTGCATATATAAATATGCTCTTAAGCTAAATATGGATGCATCTGTTGTTTTGAAATATTTCCAACCTGTTTAAAGGAGAACATTAAGAGCTAGTTGCTTGCCACTCGATTGCCAGGCAAGGTTTCCCCCACCCACACTGTACCTAAATCTACCCATTTATCTATTCCTCCTTTAATTTTTCTGTGTGGGAACTTCTCTTGGGTGTTCACTTCCTAAAAATGGAAATGCATAAACTTACTTGAAGAGTTTCAAAGTTGAATATTTATGCAAATATGTCCGTGCATAACATGTATTATTAGCAGGATTAAAACTAAAAAGATTCCGTTTCTATTGAATAGGTAATGTCTCTTAAAGTTCCTAAACAAGGAGATAAGAAATCATGCGGCCTGGGGATTATTTTCCAAGGAAAGCATGTGAATGGCATACCAATCAGAGGTCATCACAAAGTACAGCAAAACTCTGCTTCTTTCCTTTTAGCACTTCTGATCTGTTTTTCTACCAGCTTTTTAATAATGGATACACTCTATGACACATGTCTACCTTAAAGTGTTTTCCTGGACATGTTCTAATGGCTGTCATGGAAACAGCTGGGAACGCTTTATTTTAAAGCCCTGGTGTTAATGATCATATTGAAGTCCATTGCCCTAGAACTTCACAAAGGTATTTTCCAATCATGCTACCAGCTTTTATAGCCTTTAAATAGGGTCATTTGGTTGAAACAGTTATATAACTCAAGACTTTGGCTCATTACATGTACTCAACAAATTGTTAAATTAGTCTACGTTCATTTATACTAACGGATCTCAAAATACATATTAAAAAGTAATTTTCTAGAATGAGTTTCATAAAGGAGAAAAATAAGCTTGAGCTTTTCTTCAAGCTAGTAGTATGTTAGTACTCCCTCTTGTTTGTTTAATACTTGTACATAAATGACATTCTTGATTAAAATGGCTTTTTTATTATCCCTCGAGTAATTCTTAGTAATTAGGTGAAAGTTGTATTTAGTGATCTCTCCAAGACTTACTGCTCTTCTCATGTTCTCTCTCTGAGCAAATGACATCTCCACCCAGGGGTGCCAAGTTCTATTAATTTTACCCACAACGTATATATTTTTTCTGTACTCTCTCTTTCACTATCACCAAATCAGTAAAAAAAAAAATGTTACCTTTTGCCTGGAATATTACAGTTACTTCTTGAATAATCATGATCTGCTGCCATGTGATTTCCTGTAATGGCTAGAGCAAACATTTGTAAAATTCAAATTTATCATATCATTAATGTGCTTAAGATACTTCCACAGCTTCTATTTACAGGTAGGATAAAATCTGAACGCTTACTCTGAGACCAGCCCCATGACATCTCAGGCATCATTTCTCACTGCCTGTCGTGATCACTCATCTCTGGACAAGTAGGCCACTCTTTTCTCTCCTCAAGCCCTTGCCTACCCTACATTCACTACCTGAAATTTTCTTCTCCCTTTCTTTTCTGTAATGACTGCTATTTGTCTCTTCAGTCTCAACTGAAGTGTTGCTTCTTCACAGAAAAATTCTTCCCTAGCATGGAAGGTTGTAGTATTGGCCTCAATCAGTTTTCCCTCCCTGCATCTGTCCTTTGCCATGTCCTGACTGTGGGCTAAGGGTATTCTCCTGTCTTTGATTTGATTTTTGGCCTGGCTCTGGGGCTTGTTTTGTGTAATAGTGACAATATGTCAGTTCTGAGCCTAGGTCTTAAGAGGACACATATACACCTCTGTGTGTGTGTGTGTGTGTGTGTGTGTGTGTGTGAGCACGATTTCTGGAGAACCCCGAGTGATATCCCAATGAGCCCTCTCTATGTATTTATGGAGAGAGAGAAAGAGCAGAGGGAAATTCATTTTAAGGAATTGACTGTGGGGACTGCTAAGTCCAAAATCTGCAGGGCAGGCAACAGGCTAGAAACTTGGGCAGGATTTCTCTACTACAGTCTTGAAACAGAACTCTTCAGAAAAATCTCGTTTTTTTGCTTTTATTTACATAGAATCACACAATATGTCTTCTGTGTCTGGCTTCTCTCACTCAGCATTGCGCCTGTAGGAGTCGAATACAACCATGTGTGTCATTGGTTCATTCTCACCGCTCTTTAGGATTCTGGCAATACGTATTGGGTTAGTTTTCAGCTTTGACCTCTTGCATTAAGGCTGCTGTGATCGCCCCTCACGTGTTTCTTTTGGTAAAAGCACGTGTGCTTGCCCGTGGGTGCATCCCTGGGAGTGGAACTGCAGAGTCGTAGAGGATGCCTCTGAACTCCTTCAGTAAATACTGCCAAGAGTTTTTCAAAAGTGGCTGCACCAATTTACACATGAACCGCCGATGTACCACTGGGCATGGGCTTCACGAGAGCCTCCCCAATGTCTAATGTTCAGCCAAGTTTGAGAAACCTTTTTATAGAAGCTTCCCAGAAGCCTCAACGGAGTGATCCAGAGTCTTTCTTCTATGCTGTTTCTCAGGAAAGTCCTGAAATCCTTCTCAACTCTTGAAATTTCCAAGCCTGGTTACTATACAACTATTCTTTGAAAATTGTCACACACACACACACACACACACGCACGCACGCACACACATACACACACCCCACTACCACTACTACTAAGTAATAATGTGTTGTGTATAGCATGACATCACGTACATCCTGATAGTAACATCTCTAAGGATCTATACCTCCATTCGTATTCGTTATAAGCACCCTTGTCTCGTGGGCTTCCTGTCAGATCTATTCAGACGTAGGTCCGCACACAGTGGAAAATCTCTAGTTAAGTTCAAACGCGACCCCTCAGTCCGCCTTCTAAAGCGACTCTCAGCTGCCAGGGGTATGTCAGCAGGGACCGAATGACCCTTATTCGGAATCTGGTAGAGAAAGATTTGTTTGTATTATATCTTAAAAGGGCACAGATATAAGAGTAGATACACAATAATTGATCTTTTTGAAAACAGCATTAGGTCATGCTCTCCCTGTGGCTTAGCAACCAGACCATGCACACGTGGAAGGAATGTCACATGGAAACTGTGAATCCCGGGGGTTTGGAGACTCAGCTCACAGAAAGGAGGAGGAAGGTCGGATACTGCTCAAACTCCATATAATGAAATCTTGTTGTAATGGTTTCATTTCTAGGAATCACGTTCTTGTTTTGCAACAGCTGGGGACCAATTTGTTTCTCTGAAGCAAATTAGAAAGCCAAAAGCAGCACTCTTCCTATAGCAAAAGGAAAAGGGAGATGATAAACAGGAGCCCCCACCCCTCAGCTTTCTTTCCTTGTAAGCTCTTTGAGGGAGAGAACAGATAACTTTTACTACAGAGGTAGCTGGAATATTCGGACTGGAATGGGGAACATAGACTAACGTACTGTTTTTGGAGCCCAACCTTCAGATTTCTGTGCAAAAACACACAAAATCTGTTTACAGTCTTGTTAGCAAATTATAAGAGTTTAGTACAAACTCTTGCTTCCCGTTTACAAACCCATAGCTTTCAAGATCTTCCAAGGTCCGAACCCAGCCACCCATTCACACCTCATTCCTTCTTCTCCTTTCACCTGTTATCCCATCAAGGTACTCATTTTCCCTGAACATGCTACAGGTTGTCATGACTTTGTGACTTTTCATCTTATTCCCTTCAGTTGGATGACTCTCTCCCCTCTTCACACATTCCATCCTTATTTCCGCTATCTCTACTTTTCAGACCAGCTCAAATATCACCTCTTCTAGGAGGTCCTCCTTAAATTTTCCGAGTATTAGAAGGTGTTTTTTCTCTCTGCCCCAATAGTATTTCTTTATGCTGCTGTTTAGTGTTAACTATACTAAATAATTTTATTTAAACCTTTTATTCCCTATAGCACCTGGACCATGTCTTGAATTAGATTTGTCCAAGAGAAAAGAGAAGGATTTATGGTATGAGGTTAATGATTGTAGAGAACTCTCTGCATTTAAAAAAAAAAAAAAAGGAAATGAGTCATCTGATGGGGCATGGGAATGGCTCCCTTTTATAGTGACTCTCATGCCTCCTACTGTGGTGGGGGGATTCCCCCAGGCAATATTCTCCTTAGACATTCTCAACACCAGCCCTCACCAAGACCACCGAGAGTGCATGGCAACTACTGACTTTATGAGAATAAGCTTCCCCTATGGACGAACACAAAGAGGGAAAAAGATCAAGCAGGGCTTCAGGAAGGGAGGATGGAGAGGGACTTCGGGCAGTTCATCCCCCTCCATGATCAGAGAGGGGAGAATTGATCAAGGGTGTTTTAATGGGATTTAGGTTGCTTTTGTCTTGCTTAATCCCTGTGGGAAATAGGTTTCAATCTCTATAAAATAATGATTTTCTTGGCAGCAGCTCCGGCTCACCAGCCACCCCCACGTGTAGGGTCTCTCACGTGGAGGATAGCCCAAGCCTCCTTCGCCAGCCCTCCCCAACTCCCAGGCCAGAACTGGCACCCAAAGATTTCATGGCCCAAATACATTTTATTTGATTCCAAAGAAGGATTAGGGTAATAGCCAGAAATTTTCCACTGCATCTGAGTAAGAACAACAAGAGAGAATTACAGGAGTCTGAGGGACAGTTCACTGGTTTATTCCTCTGAAGGCATTCCCCTGTAGTCTCATTTCTCTTACATCGGGTGAGGGCTCCATCAAGTTTTGTTACAAGTGTTGACTTACGTTGAACATTTATTTATTTATTGGTCTGTGGCTTTATTTACTAAATGCTTCTGTGTCTAAATTGCACTCATTTCACAAATTATTCTTCCTTCATGAAAGCCTCTTGACTGATTCTTGGACTACTTAAAGGAAGATTTCCATAGTCCAGTCTATAATCGAGCAGATGACATGAGGTCTGTGTTCTACTTGATCTCTCTACGTGTGTTATTTGTCTGCCTGTCCCATACAAATGTTAATAGGAACTGATTGATTTAGACTAGCAGTTCTCAAATTCCAGTGCATACTGGAACCAGTCAGAGGGCTTCTGATTCAGTGAGTCAGGTACAGGGTATGAGAATTTGCCTTTCTAGAAAGTTCTTAAATGGGGCTAATATTGCTGGTCCAGGGATTATACCTTGAAAACCACTGATTCAGAGGAAGCTTGTCACAGACTGAAGTGTGTTAGTATAGATTACTCTCTAGATCACTTCTTTCTAGAAGTACTTTCTAGATTATTCTCAGGGAGCTCTAGATTACTAGCTCTAGATTACTCTCTGGGAGTATGGATGGCACAGTTAGTTAAGTATCCAACTCTTGGTTTCAGCTCAGGCCATGATCTCAGAATAGTGAGATGAAGCCCCCCCCAGCCCCCAAAATATAAATAAATCCTTAAATTACTCTCTCCTTAACTCAGACCATAATATTCCAGGGAGATTTAAACCTTATACAGCATACACATTCTTTCTTAGGCTGGTTTCCGCCTGTCTTTGCTTTCTGGGGGCAGATGGTCTGCTCCCCTACCCCATCACACACCAAACATACCCTCCAGTGATGCTGTGCTTTTTTGGTGGTCTCCTGAACATCCAAAAGGCTTTTTCAACTCATTTTCACATGTTGTTCCTTCTGCCTTGCCTGGTAACTTCTTCTTTGACCTTCAAAATTCAACTCACACCCCATCTTTCCTAATGGTTTTCTCTGACCAACATCCCCTCTCTGCCTCCCCCAGCCTGCTCCTTCTGACCCTCTCCATGTGCACACACACAGTTAATTCATTTGTCCTCTAGTTACCACGTGATAGAGTATCTGCTTCTATTTGTACTCACCACATTGTCATTCTGTCATGTTGGCCTCCTCTAACTGAGTAGCAGCTCTTTGATGGCTGGAATGATATCTTGTCATTTGGGGGCCACAGCTAATGAGTACTAATATGAACGCACATCTGAGGTTTGATACGTGATTCACATGGCTGCCGTGAAATAAGATGGGGAGGGAATAAAGGCATGACGGTGGTGATGGGATTCCAGGCAAGAATCCTAGAAGGCATGGCAATGACGATTAAGGGGATGTGGACCAACTACTTGAATAAGGCCAGTGCCCATGGCTGTAAGGCTCATGACTGTAAAGTGTGCTAAAGATTGTGACAACATTTAAGGCAAGAGCCAGATGCCTTGCCTTTACTGAAAAAAGCAATGCTCTCCACTCTGACAAGTCCATCCCGAGCAAGAAGCCCAGAGAACCGCCTTTGATTCTCTCCTGAAGTCACCTTTCTTGCTTCACCGATAGACTTTTCCATTGACGCAATTTGCTCGGAGGGAGGCTTGCTAAGTGCTTCAGAAGAGTGCCCTGGCCTTGACTCCAGAGATTCCAGGGAGAGATGACATGCAAAGATGGGAAAGGTGGGCAGTGCATACAACCTTGCAAGACCAGAGATGAAACAAGGGCGATTTGTCTCTTTAGACACATGAATTCCTAGAGCTCTGCAAATACACATGTAATGAGATTTTTAAAAGAACATTTCCAGTCTTTGGAAATGTAGACCCTCCAAGTTGGCACTGTTCCTTTTGTGTGGAAGGTGTCAAAGAAGGAAGAATATTTACTGGGGGTCCAACTGTTGCCCCTCAGCCTAAGAGAACTGGCCAAAAAAGTCAACACCATCTTTTTGCCTTCTGGCTTCATCAGTTCTATTGAGAAAGAGCCCCAACCTGGACACATGGCTTGGCTGTGCTGCTCATGGCAAGCCTGGAATGGGGAGGATTTGATGGGGGCGGGGAGTGGTGGGGGGAAGATTTCCATGGAGGTACCTTTGCCTAAATATGGATCTTCTTGGGCAGTGAGCTCCCCAGGACTGAAACCAAGTTACATTCCAAAGCCCTCTGTTGGGAGTGGCCTTCCAATGCCTACGCTTTCGTCTGAAGGAAAAAGTCTGTGCAGGGAGGGCTGAGAGCTTATTTTAGACAGAGCAGAGCAGAGGATGACAGATGCAGGTTGGAGAAGAGAAAACACCAGGGAAAGAGTCCAACAAGAGATTGGTAGACTGAGGAAAATGTTGTCACTGGTCCTAAGGTTACAAAGCAACCTTATCTTTCTTCTTACATTCTCTGACTTCCCATTTGAAAATTGGCAATGATGACCCCCCCCCTTGCCTTTTTGATTTGGGAACACCCCTTTTCTTTCCACAGAGAGGAGAGCATATACTCCACGATTGCTACCATTTTTCTTCCAGCGACCCATTTGGACCCTTACGTTCCATAACTTTATGATTCTTCACAATAAAAAGGGGGGGAGAAATAATTAAGTATGGGCCAATTCCTTCTGATTAGTTGAATTTTGGGTGATGGTGAGAGTCTGTAGTGGGCTGTGAGGCGCATGGGAGGGAGTATTTAGGTTCATAGGATACTGGACACTGTAAGGGCTTTAGCCCTGCCCCAGTCCTCCAACTTTACACTTTATTTGGTTGCAGAAAAGCATGTGGCTGCACTTGAACTGGCCAAGAAACCACTTAAACTCAGTGTCCTATGAGATTTCCATTAGAACTTTATTTTGTTTTGGCTTGGAGCATTCCAGAGCAGGATGGCTTTGCAGAATGAGGCGCGGGACCCATCTGTCCCATTTGGCATATCATTTCCCAACCCAGACGTGGCCTTACCTTCAGCACACCCAGACTGGACTGCCCTAGTGGTCCTGAAGGGAAGACGACATTACAGGTTCTCCACTTCTAGGGGCCACTTTATCCTCATCCCTTATCCCTCTGGAATGCTCTTGGGCACCTGGCTGGGATTATATCAGGAATGGCTGTGCCCAATGTCTCCCACCAAAGTAGGGGAAGTGATTAATCAAGCTCTCCTCCCCACCTTGGGGCATCAAGTTGAGACTCTTTAAATATCATGTAGTTTCCAAGCAGTATAGAATTATTTCTCACCTCTCTCCCTTCTGCCTTCTGGGGATCCCTAGAATCAAAGGTAGCTATGCCAGGTCATTATTCCCTCAGGACACATGTTTTCCTTACCTGACTTGCCAAAACCCAGTGTCATGGCACATCCTTCTCCCTGCTGCAAACGGCAGCCCGGTTTTTCAGACAGCACAGCCCTGTGTGTTCATGCACAGATGTATGCATCCTGCCCCTAGGCATGGTTCCCTCACTTCCTGACCTTCTGGGGGCCCTTTAGGATCTCAGGAATAGATCGGTGTTGAGAGGTAATCACAAACACAGTGCTCGCTGGGAGTTCTGGCTGGAGACCAGGAGCAAGCTCCCTCAAGGGTCTTGGGCTCTCTGACCTGCAGCAAGGTTTGGAACTGCAGCATTAGAACAAGAAGGGAGCAAGGGGGAAAGGGAAGGGTAGTTAAGCCACTTCACTACCTGCTTCCTTCTTCATCCTCATGTCTCCACACAGGAAACTTTTCTCACACCAGGGCTCTACGTACAGACCAGGGATCTGAGCTGCATCAGAATCTCCAGTTAGCAGGTGCTGCGTCTGCAACATCAGGGGAGAGCTCCTTGAAGATCATTATCCTTGGGGTGGCACTGGTGCTTGGGAGAATCCAGGGGAGGAAGAGGAGCTGGAGAAGCTCTTGAAGAGCTCTCTTCTCTCTGCCTGAGACGGCCAGGAGCACCTGGACTACTCCTGGGGCTGCCAGCTTACTTGCCTCTGACTCACAGGATGATGGTGATTAAATTTCATTATCATTTGGTTTCCAGCTCTGGAAGCTTTTGGGTGTAGGTAGGCCATACGCTTCAGCTCCGCTAAGGGGTTTTTGACTAATGTGCTCTGGCATTGAATCACCGTAGCTTTTCACACATTCATAATTACTCTTCTGAAGTAACATGTATTTCACTGTTATCTCCGGATAAGAGGAGCAGAACAACAGTGTCACTCTTTCCTTCTAAGAGATGGAAGCAATTTGTGACCTAGTTTTTTGTTTGTTGTTTCTTCTGTTTCTTTTTGTTTTTTTCTTCTTTGTTTTTTGCTTTAGTATCCTGAACTCCCTTGAGGCCAAAGAAAAGAACACAGCCTTGACAGCTGCAGTGAAGACTAAATGAGGAAATGCAATCACAGCCCCCACACTTGGGAACAGAAACGCAGGTGCTCTCCAGAGGCACACTTTTCACATGGACACTTCTTTGGGGATAGGATCCCGATAGGATATGATTTCCTCAGATGCTCCAAAGGATCCATGACCCAAGGAAGGACACATTGCAGCCTTGGCCAGTGCTTTACTCACTGTGCTGGGCCAGGCACTGTACATAAAAATACAAAGAATGATGCCCATGGGTGATTCGATGGAACCCCATTATTCTCCTGTTTCAGTTTGTTGTGGAACAGGTCATTTTGGTTTTCAATCTCCCCTGGGTTCCTCATTAGAAGGATGTTCAACTTACATGACAGTTTCGAATCATGGACCCCCAAATACAGGGTAACAGTGAAATTGAGTTTCCAGAACATGCACAAACTCATTTAAGACTTTGGGCAAAAAAGTTAAAGAGCTCCTCCTAGATCCGTGCCAAGCCAGGAATAAGAGAGACAGGAAACCAGCTGTCTCGATGAGTGTTCAAAGAAGCCCAGATAAAGGGGCCAGGGGCTCTGTACTCAAACCATTCAATATTCCCAAACCACATTTACATTTGAGTAACTAATTTCCCAAACACCTAAATGCAGCAGGCCATTCTAATCTGGGGTCCATATGCTCTTGGTTACCCACCACACACACTCCCTCCTCAGTGGTCTGCTTCTGTTGGTCGACATGGGAGCTCTTGCTGTATAAGTGGGCATAGACAAAGGAATTTTGGTCAGGGACAGAGGCGCAAGGTAAAGATCGAGGCAGAGGTGGTAGAATGGAATCTTTTCCTCCATTTCTTCATCCAAAAGAATGAATGCTCTGACCTCATCATCTCCCTTACTAATATTTGTCGTTTTATCATCAGGAATATTACTACTAAGGATCTATTACTACTAATATCACTACTAAGGATCTAAGGATCTATTCTTAGCCTTCCATTTTGCAGACCAAAAAAGAGGAAGTGACTCTTTAAAGGTCGCATGCCTCTTCAGTTGTGAAGCCAAAGTTAGAAGAATCATCAGACTTCTAGTTCTGCACTGTTCCCAGTGCAGGATCTCCCTTTTCAGGTGTATTACAGCAGAAACAGGGACTATCGGCGGCCAGGAAGCCCTTCATGTTGAAAGAAAGAAAGGAAGCAAGCAAGCAAGCTAGCTCAGTGGGTTAAAGCCTCTGCCTTCAGCTCAGGTCATGATCTCAGGATCCTGGGATAGAGCCCCGCATTGGGCTCTCTGCTCAGCAGGGAGCCTGCTTCCCCTCCTCTCTCTCTGCCTGCCTCTCTGCCTACTTGTGATCTCTTTCTGTCAAATAAATAAATAAAATCTTAAAAAAAAAAGGAAGGAAGGAAGAAAGAAAGGAAGGAAAGAAAATGGGCGTTCAGTAAAGTGACAAAATAAGTTAGAGAGATTTGTATTCTGTCTACTCCAGTGCAGCTAATGCAGTCTGGGTGAAACCATGGCCAAGCCCCTTGGAGCAGGTTGGTTTGTCTCTGACCCACCTCTGCACGAGTGGCCCTTGGTATGGGTGGACCGAATATGCATGTGGCCATGGGTATGGCTGGGCCACATAGACTTGGGAGGCCATCCCTATGGGCGGCATGCTCACTACTCTTCTCTATGACATGCGTGATGAGCACATCCTTTATTTTATAGTCTCTACTCTGACAGGGGCCTTAAGGAAGGGAGACCCAAGCCTCTGAACCAGGATCCTTTATGCTCATGTTTATAGAACAAAAGATTTATTATATTTCTATAAAGCCAGAATATCTGTCTCCTGGACTAGAGAGCCATATTATAATCCCCACAAATTCAAATAAATCACTACAAAGTGAGCAGGTTGAACATAAGGGGTAAAGTGGCAGGCAAAGCAGCCAATGGTTCTTCCTACTTGAGGATGGTCTCACGGCTGCCTCTCCAAACCAAACCCGATCAGTGCCAGTAAAGCTAATTTGGTCTGAGTTGCTATGGGAACGAAGAAAGGAGTTCCTGGAAATGTAATAATAATTGCCGTCATCTGAAAGGGCAGCTTTCTACTTCAATATCCTCCCATATGTCTGCATTAAAGTGGTGTTAGCAAAAGGGTGTCAGAAGTCATTTGCATGCTTGTTGGTAAGAGGATAACTTCCAGTGTGGGGTGTTGCTCTACTGAGCTGATGTGCCAAAGGACAGTTTTTCCATTGTTTCTGTGCCTGAATTCTTTTTGCAGTCCTATATGATTTGGCTGCCTGGGAGAGGATCCAAGCATTGTGCTTCTCATCGGATGCCAGACTTATGGTCCAGGTCAGATTAGGAGCCACATATTTGCATGTGGTCAGAGTGTATAGCTTGGCACCATATATATGGCACCATATTTTTGACAAAGACCTGACAAACACTGGAAACTCCCTGGGCGTCTTTACCCAATGAAATGCTTGTATTTTTGCGGAGGTAGGGAGGAAAGGGAATGCTAATGGATACAGGGTTCAAAGAACCAATGGCATCAGAAGCACATACCTGAAAGACGGTCTTTGGGGGATCAACTGGTCCTTTGCTATTTGAAGTGCAGCCCATGCACCAACAGCATTGGTATAAGCTGGGAGGTAGTTAGAAATGCAGAATCTCAATTTCCTCCCCAGACTTGTTGAATCAGAATCTACATTTTAACAAGATCCCCAGGTGATTTGTTTGCACAATGAAGTTTGAGAAACACTGGTCTCAAGTTGTGTTTGGGAGACACATTTTCCTAACTTTACCAATAAGGGATCACAAAGCAAGCCCTGAGAGGAGTGAGTTGCCCAAAACCTGCCTGAGGGTCCATAGTGGAACCAGAACAAAATTCCAGTACCTCTGAGGGTGAGACTTTTGTCACTACTCCATGAAGCTTCTCAGAAGCTGTGGTTGGAAAAGAATTTTAGAAATGGCAACCAAGGAACACCTGGGTGGCTCAGTTGGTTAAGCATCTGCCTTTGGCTCAGGTCATGATCTTAGGGTCCTGGGATCAAGCCCCACATCCAGCTCTCAGCTCTCCCTCAAATAAATAAATAAAATCTTTAATAATAATAATAAGAAGAAATGGCATCCAAGAATTTCTGACCTTGTCCTTAGTTTTATGCTATTGCTGGCACTGTCCCTTCCAACCTCGAACTGGCAATATTGTTCGCCTGAACTGACCAGTCTGAACACCAGTTTTGCAAGTGCTCCATTGGCCTGTGAAAGCAACTCACAGAAGCTCTCTTCAAGGTGAAAGCAGAGGCAATCGAGTCCCTGCCCTCCTCCACCCTCTCTCCAGGACCCCAATAGGGGCAACTGATGGCTTGGTAAATTACTCCAAAGAGGAATTCTTCTTTCATTTTCTAAGAGCTGGAAGCAAGACCTTTTCCTGATAATTACATGAATGAACAAGTGAAAATGAGGGACATAAAGAGACATCAGATGCTTTTGGCCTTCTCAGGGATCACATGGGCTAGAGCATGTTGGGGTGGGTGTCCCATGTTCCATATATAAGTCAGCTGCATGTGGGTGAATGCAGACTGTAATAGTTCTTGCTCTCCCTTGGCACCTTCTACTTCATCTCACCCTAAAGATGAGCCTGTTAGAAAGTGACACATGTCCTGCTTCCAGACATAAGAGATGCCTTGGAACATAATAATTTTCTGTAACTCTCAAAGCCTGGCATAAACTTGGCATTTCTCATTCCTATTGCCCCACTTCTCCCTGTTCTGGGTCAGGTGGTCATCACATCATGGAGCTCATGAATTCCTAGTTCCCTGCTTTTGTGGTAGCCTTTTGTTTCTGGTATCTGTTGCTGTGTAACAAACCACCCCAAAACTTCATAGTTTCACACAAGTAAAGTTTTATTATCTCACATGATTCAATGGGTTCCTGGAGTCTATAGCTGGGCATTTCTGCTCTATATCAACCCTGCTGTGACTGTAGTCATCTGGCATCTTGGTTGGTGGGAACATCCAAGATCATATGCCTTGGCAAGGACAGATGGAGAGCTGGGCTGATCTGGGATGTTGGTAGAACTGGCCATCTCTCCCTTCTCTCTCTCCACTTGGTCTCTCCAAGTCTTCTTGCTGGCAAACAAGACTTTCTACATGGCAGCTCAGGGCTCCCCCAAGCACAAAAAAATCAATGTTACCACGACTTTTTAAGGCTTAGGCCCTGAACTGTCACAGAATTGTTTCTATCAGATTCTGTTGGTTAAATTGAGTCACAGGAAAATCATGGACATCATCAACCATAGGATTCTTCTCACAAAGCCCTCTAGGAACACACAGTTTCCTTCTTTTTGTGAATGACTATCCATTACCTTCTTCAAAATCAAGAGTTTTTATTTTTTAAAATTTTTTAAAGATTTTATTTATTTATTTGACAGACAGAGATCAAAGTAGGCAGAGAGAGAGGAGGAAGCAGGCTCCCTGCCGAGCAGAGAACCCAATGCGGGCATCCCTGGGATCATGACCTGAGCCGAAGGCAGAGGCTTTAACCCACTGAGCCACCCAGGCACCCCAAAATCAAGAGTTTTTAAGGGAGTTTCAAGGGAGTTTGTCAATAACCTGAAGTGGTATTTTTACACAAATTTTGAGTCCTGATGAATATGTACAATTTTCATATGTTTGCTTTTCTGGGGATAGGATCCCAGGCTTTCATCACATTCTCAAAGGGATTTATGACCCAGAGAAGGTGGCATCACAGGAAATATATACCCTGGACACCCTTCTAGGAATGAGTCACACCTAGCTCTACATATCATCTGTTCAATATTCATGTGCTGATGTGGATCTTTGGAGGATACATTATATGTGTTCATAGTGTATCTCACTAAATAATTTTGAAATTCTACTAGGTAAAAGCCATATCTCTTATTTATTTCCAGAATCCCTGGTTTTTAGTGAAGTCTTTTAAAATAATAGATGCTTCATGGGGCACCTGGGTGGCTGGACAGTTAAGTGTCTGACTTTAGCTCAGGTCATGATCTTAGCATCCTGGGATCAAGAGCCCCATCCCACAATTCTGGGCTCCATGCTCAGCAGGGAGTCTGCTTGCCCCTCTCCCTTTCCCTCTGCCCTCCCCACCCCCAGCTCATGTTCCCTCTGTCTCTCAAATAAATACAATCTTTAAAAAGAATAAATAAAAATAAAAATAAATAATATAACAGATGCTCCATTAGGGATATAGGCTGATTTCCTATGAAGGATTTATTGGATCTCAATTTAAGAATAAGGTACATAGAACACTAACCACCACTAGCATTATACTTATCGTATATTTGTGTCCTCCTTTCCAGTATAAAAAGCCTTTGTTTTATTTGATACTTATCTAAATAGATTCTACAAGTTCAGTGGAACAGATATTACTATGACATTATTTTATACCAAGGAAACTGAGGCTTTCATAATCTCTCTCAAGGAATTAGAGAAAGAACCAGAGCTAAAATCTGATTCTCCTGATTTTTACTCTCCCATTGTGTGGCATGAGCCTCAGCGATGAGGAAGAGGGAAGACAGGTGGCCCAATGTGAAAAACTAGAAGAGTAAAAATTCAGGTGTACGGAGCCCAGACTTTGGAAGTTTGCAAGTGGAACATAGTTTAGTTTTACAAGAAGCCAGAGATGACATAGTATGGCGAGAGAGCTGGCTTCCCATTCCCTGGCTATGAGGCTTTCCTTGGATGTAACCTCTTTGTGCCCCAATTTTCTCAGCAGTCAAACAAGTAAGAAGTGGTTCCCATACTGACAACATAAGAAACACCCAAGTAACTTCTTGAAATTACACACCTCTAGCTCCCATCTCAGAGATATGGAGTGTGATTCAGAAATTGATTTTCAAAAGTCTCCATAGATGATTCTGCTGATTATCCAGGCTTGGAAGGCTTGAGCTAGGTAACGTATAAGATCCCTCTATCTTGCTGTCCCGAGATACGGAGAAACTCTGGTGTGTGCAGGCTAGCTGTGCAGAAGCTTTTGAGTTTGATGTAGTCTCACTTGTTTATTTTTGCTTCTGTTGATTTAGGTGTCATATCAAAAAAAAAAAAAAAGATCACTGCCAAGACTAATGTCACAGAGCTTTTTCTCTACGTTTCTTCTAGTATATATATATACGTATATATATATATATATACACACATACACACATATGTATATATATACACACATATATGTATATATATATAATTTTTAGATTTTATTTATTTGACAGACAGAGATCACAAGTAGGTGGGGAAGCAGGCAGGCAGAGAGAGAGAGAGGAGGAAGCAGGCAGAGAGCCCGATGTGGGGCTCGATCCCAGGACCCCGAGATCATGACCTGAGCCGAAGGCAGGGGCTTTAACCCACTGAGCCACCCAGCCGCCCACGTTTCTTCTAGTTTTATAGTTTCAGGTCCTACTTCCAAGTCATTAATCCCTTTCAAATTAATTCTTATGCATAATATACGATGGGACTAGAAACCCAACAAATCCTGTTCTCTAGGCCCTAACCCAATGTCTGGGTCTTTAAGTCTTTGACCTCAGGAGATTCCCCTGCTCCCAATACCCTTAGTCACTGGCTGGTTTTCTGAATTAACCCACATGAACCCTTAGTCAATATCAAATGCCAGCTAGATACTGAGACCTGATATCTCACACATCTTCTGAGATCATTGATTAGGTAACTGCGTACTCCTGAATTTGACCAAAGGTCACTAACATTAGCCCGTTGAAGACTATAAATTTGGAATACTGGCCTCTCTTTACGAATCCTAATTTTCCACCATTTAGGGAGTCTTCTCTCTGGAGGTAGGATCTCTCTGGTGGGCATATGGTCTAAGTTAGTGGTTCTCAAGCTTTTGTATGCAGGAGGATTACTTGGTGGGCTTGTTAATAATTGTAGGTCTCACTGCAAGACTTTCTATTTAGCAGGCAGGGACTGCAAATTTCCATTTTTCATGAGTTCCTGGGTAGTGCTGATGCTGCTGGTCCAGTCTGAAGACCATACTTTGAGAGATTCTCATCTAACTTATGCTCACGTATGATAATAAAAATTTATCTGAGCCTACAGTTTCTATGTATATTCTGTTTGGTGATGTCCAAGATATGATTATCATCCATTTCCCTTTTTATACCCAGAAGAGAGTGGGAACATTTCCCCAGCCTGAGCTGAACACATAAACATCCTTATACATACCTGTCCTCTCTTAAATGAAGGAGAGAATCCTGGTAATCAGATGTTACAATATCCTCCATTTTCCATCACTATTTGGAGGAATTCATGAGAGAAGAGTCAAGAGGGACAGTCCCTGAAGGATAAGTCAATAAAGTGGACCTTCTTGAATGTGTAAATGAGTGTGAGTGTTGCCGACTCTGACAACAAATTGTTGGCTGCATCAGAATTGGAGAGTTATGCTCATGCCAAATTATTTGGATCTTAATAATAATTTGGCAGATTATATCAAGAACTAATATTTTTCAATATTCCATTCAATTAACTTATTTGCCTGGAAACTACTCTATTACCAATTTTGCAGAAGAGGTGGGTCCTTTTTTTATTTCCTTATAAGCATATTTAGCTGTTCTCATCATCCCTCCAGAATTAGGCCTTGCACAATCCCTATCTTTGAATTCAAAAAATTTCCCAAAACTTTTGTTCGAGGCTCATGGACTGATAGATTCATTATGAAGGAAAATGAGGAAGTGAAACAAGCATTATGGGATTTTTCTTTTTCAGCCTTAAGGTCATCTTGCAGTGCACAGAGTATACTTTGGGGGCAGTTTTTGTCCCTTGCCCCTTTAAGGGCTCAGACTATCATAAGACTGTTGAAGGGATCTATCATTTGCATTGGGAAAGGTTAATGTATTCCTTCCAAATATACACTCCTGTTTATGCAAAAGCATGTCTCTTCTATTAGCTCTGCCAAAGCTCTAGTCCAAGCTTGTATTTGAAAGCTGATGATTTCAGGTAGATATAAAAGGATTTCTGGGGCAGAACATGTTCTTGTTAATGAATAGGAAGGAGTTTTATGTAATCAAAATCATCTGTAAGTGAACTGGTTTTCATCATATAGAACATTTAGACTCCTGTTCAATATTCCTGTGTGTTACGAGATGAGTAGTTCTGCCCAGTAGTTATGCAGGCAGGCACTCTTTACCCTGTGATGGAGGCCATCTAAGATGGGGGACACTGCCACATGTGTATGGCTGCTTGTTAGCAGAGCTGTTGGCCAGCTCAGGGTGATTTTTGGGTCCTCACTCCACAGGTCTTCTACTAACAGTCTGGCAGTAGAGACAGGGGCACCCGACACACACTTTTTAGAGGAGGGAACTGAGGCATGGTGGAAAACAGATGGTCTCAAAGTACCAATGATGATTTTAGAGAGAACCAGTTTCCACAATTTTCATCCATTGACTCCGACAAGAATTTGAGAATGTGGCCATTTTAAAGGCATGTAGTGAAACCTACTTGCTTGACAAAATAGGAAACTGAGGGCTATTGAAATTAACTCCTAGTACTTCAGAGATACAGCTAGTTAGGAATAGAGTCTGGCCTTAGACCTCGCTGTCTTGACTCCTAATTCAGTGCTTACTCCACAATCTTCCTTCTCTTGGACTGAAAAATTACATGTGGAAGATCATTCTGAATCATGAGAAGCATAATGTTATCATTAAACAGACACTTTTATGGTATGACCTAAAGAAGGTCTGGGTAAAACTCCTGCTCCAAATATCTATCCTAAGGCTCATTAGTTTGTAACTAGAGTTCTACCTATGGAATCTCAAGACCTTTTGTTCTTGTGTTTTTGCATGCCAGACCTCTGGGAAACCTTGACCTTATATCTTTGTTAATCATCAGTTTAAGAACAAGACCCTGAAGAAGTCAAACTGGGACCCCTGAGGGGGCCCAATGACAGCCAAAAGAAAGGCCAGTCAGGCCAAAACAGATGCCCTGCCAAGGTCTATAGGAATTGAAGCAAGCCCAGGAACTTTATGGAAGTGAGAGTCCCTGAGCAGAGCTTATCATAGATACTTCGCTGCCCCCTATATTCTCAACTCTCCTAGGGTGTAAACTGGTTAAATTTTTTTCAGGGAGATCAAAGGAAAACACTTGACACCAAATGGCAGTAGGGGGTGTGTGTGAGAGAAAGAAGAAGGACTTTGCTGAGGTGGACAAGGTATTTATATGTTGAGTGTTTATATCTATTTTGTCCTATTTTTACAACCAATTAACTCATCATCTTCTCCCCAGCTGGATGCCTCTCTGAATCTAGTTACAAAAGAATTCCATCAAGTCATGGATCAGAGCATCACCCCAACTGCCTGGGACCTGGATCTGCAAGGCTCAGGAGTGCTTACCTGTTTCTGTGGGATGGCTCAGGATTTTAGGCATACCGTCCCCTTTCTGGTTACGCCCCCATCCATTCTGAGCATGGAGATGGTGGAGTAAGAGACACTGGCAAGAAATAATATAAGCCAGGAAGACAGACTTGGAGCCAAGTTCAGAATCTTCAACTTGGGAACTGGATGATCTCACTCACGAACTTCCTCCAGATGGTACTTACAAATACTCTATCAGAGTCATTGTTCTCAGACCTATTGCCCCAGACTGCAAACCTGTTTCCTATTATGTAAAATGGGAATTGTTTATCATTTTACTGCCACTTTGCCATACTACCTAAGGATTCAATGAAGTAACATGTGAGGTCTTGATCTCTAAGAGGCATATATATGACAGCTATTATTTTTGATTGTGCACATTATATCAGTCTTTAAAGTGTGTGTATGTGTGTGGTGAGGGATGAGACTATAAGAGGGGATACTGTGAAATCTTCATCAAATTCTCTCCTATCCTCAGGTTGAATATTTAATTGACAAACATTAAATAATTCTTTGTAGATCATTGCAGACTCTTTTGTGTTCCATTTTTCCACATGTGATGAACAATATGAGAGCCCAGATTGAAGATTTCAGTGGGATTTAACTCACTGCCAGATCCCTCGGGTTCTTGACAACTTTGTTTCTCAAAGTGGGAACCCAGCCTCTTCATTTCCCATCATCTGACTCTCTGGTTCTTACTTTAAGGAGTGAAGCTCCATGGGGAAACACCGATGACTATGCATCTGATTCCTTCTCATTTGGATTACTTTCTCAGCACCTGGTTCATTCCGGAAGAACACCAACTCCATGATATGCAAGAGTCTGGGACAGAGCATTCTCTCTCCTTGCCTGCTAACGAGATAAGTGCAGCAAGTTAAGGCAGCCAAAGGAATAACAAACACTCCAACACACACTTCCTCCAATCACCATGTTTGTGTCCTTGCCAATCTGAAAGGGATTTCTGTGATGAAGCAAGATCACACTCCATTTCCTCCCCTCCCCTAATTCTGGACTCCTCAGGAGTATCTGTAACATTTCCTCCTTTCCTGGTAGGGTTTTGCCACTAATTAATGCATTTTTTTAATTGATGGCATTGTGGGCTAGCTTGAGCATCTGGATCCCATCTGCTGCTCTTCCAGAGTCTGAGAGGGCAGTGGGGACAGTGAGGGGTCGGGGGGACAGAGTTTATCATTAACCTCCATCTCTGGTGCTTTGCATCTTGGTGAGAAGGTCAGAGATAGAGGGAGAATTGAATATCACTTATGGGGCACCAGAAGCACACCTTCTGATATTTTTATAAGTAATCAATTAGTAGTAGGTTTTTCCAATAGATCTAGTGTCCTGTAACTCCTAAGGGTGATATAAAACCCAAATATGCATGGGAACTTGCAGAGAGAGAAAGAAAAGGAATAAGCACAAAACCTCTGAGGACAAGAGGATCTACATGAGTTCATTTCTATGCCCCTTATTAGGCACCTTACCGGACATATGGTAACAAGAGTGACCATTTATTAGCACCTATCATATGCCAGCTGCTATGATAGATCTAACCCTATACCACCTAAGTGTCAGCCCCTGATGGTCCCTAAGTGCTCCAGCTTCCTAAAGTCTTATCTTTTTCACATTGAAGTAACAGTTGGCTTGAATGTCCATCTTAAGTGTATCCGGATACTCAGAGCCCTTCTCAGTATCTCCAAGGAGTCTCAAGGGGCTCATATTTTTTCTAATCCTTCCTGGTTCTCAGTTCCTTCTTTCAAATAATGTATGTGACATTGTCTTGCATTTTATTCTGAAAACTAGCAAAACAGATGCAAAAGAAAAGAAAGTAGCAAACCTTCACATTTCAATCACCCAGTTTCAACCATCCACGGTTGAATTTGTCTAACCAATTTCTTCCCCTTCCTACCATCACCAGGTCATTTTAGAGCAAATTCCAAACATAGTATTATTACCAGAAGCGATACTATTTTCATATATATATTGTATTTTTTTCAGTACATGTGGCAAACCGACTCTAATGTGGTTCCCACGGTTCCCATTCCTTGGTGCTCACACCTTTGTATAATCCCCCTCTCTTGAGTGTGGCCAGAACACTCTTCTAACCAGACTTACTGCTGACCAATAAAACATGGCACAATAGACAGAATGCACATGATTAAGTAACATGAGACTGCAATAGCCATCTTTCTAGGAGGCTCACTCCCTTGGTGGCTTTGCAGAGGCCAGCTGCCATGTCATGAGCTTTCCTAAGGAAAGGGTCACAGGGCAAGGAAATAAAGGTGGCCTCTAGCTGAGAGGCAACAAGAGACCAAGACCCTCAGTCTGGTAGCTTGCTGAATTCTGCCAGCAGTCACATAAGCTTAGAAATGGACCCTTCCCCATCCTGGTGGACACCCTGACATAGCCTTGCAGAGAACCCAGTTAAGCTGCATTCAGATTTGACCTACAGAAACTGAGATCATACGTGTGTGTTATTTTAAGCCCCTGAATGCACAGTAATTTGTTACATAGCACTAATTAACTACTACAATAAAAGCATAAAGACTTCTTTTTTTTTTTTAGGGGCGCCTGGGTGGCTCAGTGGGTTAAGCCTCTGCCTTCGGCTCAGGTCATGATCTCAGGGTCCTGGGATCGAGCCCTGCATAGGGCTCTGTGCTCAGCAGGGAGCCTGCTTCCCCCTCTTTCTCTCTGCCTGCCTCTCTGCCTACTTGTGATCTCTCTCTCTCTGTCAAATAAATAAATAAAATCTTTAAAAAAATAAAAACTTCATTTTTTGTATTATCACAATAGAATGACCACATTGAGAGGTAATTCCTTAATGTCATCAAATATCCAACTTCTCTCCAAGGTTCCCCAACTACGGTTTTCTTTTACAGTTTGTTTATGCAAATCAAGACCTAAAAAGTCTGCATATTACTTTCGGTTGCAGTGTTTCTTAAATCTCTTTTAGTTTTGAGATTACCTCTTTTTTTTTTCTTAACATTTACTCATTGAATAATTAGGTCATTTGTCCTACAGAGTTTTCCACTTTCTAAATCTGTAAAGCTAATTCATTTTATTTTATGTTATTTTGTTTTATTTTATTTTGAATTCCAGTACAGTTGACATTCAATATAATATTAGTTTCAGGTGTACAATACAGTGATTTAACACTTCCATGCATCACCCAGTGCTCATCACAAGAGCCCTCCTTAATCTCCATCAGCTGTTACCCCCATCCCCCTATCCACCTCCCTTCTGGTAACCATCAGTTTGTTGTCTATAGTTAAGTTAACTCTATAGTTTAGAGTCTGTTTCTTAGTTTGTCCCTCTCTCACTCGATCTCCTCTCTCTCTGTCTCTCTCTCTCTTTTCTCTAAAGCTGTTTGGCTTTCAGTAGTGTTAACATGATCCTTTAGCCCCTATATTTTGAATAAATTTATAGATCCAGAGGTGTGATTAGATTCTCATTTTTTTTTTTGAGAAGACAAGATTACTTTCTACATATTGTTGTGTATGTCTGGCTGCATCATACTGGAAACTCATAAAATCTAGAATCTGCTTTGGGGTATGTTAAGAAAAATCATGAGGTACAGGTATTGTCGGCTTGATCGAACCATTATAGAGTCTCTCAACAACCTTTCACTTAATAAACTTAATAAACTTACCTGCCATTAATGATCCTTTCCTAGGCCCAATACTTCATTATGGTTACAAAATAGTAGAAATAAATTAGTGCTCTCCACTCTATAGATTTCCTCTTTCATGCGCTTTCTTTTCCACTTGGGTTCCTGCCTCCTGACATGGTGCTAGGGTGACCAACTTGTCCCTGTTTGCCTGGCATTTCCCTATTTAAAGCACTGAAAGCCCCACATCCAGAGAAATCCTGTCCTGAGCAGACATGGAGGGTTGGTCATCTTACTTGGTGTTGATGCCTCTTCACCTTCCTTTAATGCTTTCTCCTTCCTTTATTACCTGCGTCCAACTCCTCAAACCCTTCTTCATTTCTTAAGTAGTCCTAGCCTGACTCTGATGTGAGCCCAGAGGCCTCACCTTCTAAGTAACCCTTTCCATAATAATCTGCTTCTTAAATAATGAGAGCTCCCACTCTTCGAAAGCAATCTAAGCTCAGTTCTTAAAGTAACAACTTATTATAGTCCTGCTAGGTTTATAACCATCATGGAATATAGGTATTTCTATTCCCATTTTAGAGATGAGATCCAAGTAACACATATGTACAAGTATTATATAAATAATAGAGTGTTGCAACAATGGGGAATATTTCAGTGTAAAAAAGGAAGAGGTAGGAGATATAGCTCCATTAAAATGGATAGTAAAGGGTTTTTTGTTTGTTTTGTTTTGTTTTTTGCTAAAGATTTTTGTTAAAGAGTTTGAACCCTACTGCTGTGGGCTGAATTGTGCCTCCTTCATATTCATATGCTTAAGCTCTACCCCCCCACTCCGTCTGGTTGTATTTGCCCATAGGGACTTTCGGAGGCAATTAAGATTAAATGACATCATAAAAGGTGAGATCCTAAGCTAATAGGATTAGCAGCCCACACCATACCCACACCATGGAAAAGCCATTTGAGCAGCAAGAAGACAGCCATGTGTAAGCCAGGAAGAGGGCCCTCAGCAGAACCCAAACCCACTGGCACCCTGAGCTCAGACTTCCAGTCTCCAGACGGTAAGAAAACCAATTTCTGTTGCATAAGACACCCAGTCTATGGTATTTTGTTATGGCAGCCCAAGAAAACCAATACACCTATCTTATGGACAATGTTGAATTACTGGAAGATTTTAATAATGAAAACAACATGATCAGATTTGTATTTAAGGAAGGAGGATTTGTGGCAATGTGGAAAGGGGGAGCACAAGTTGGGAAGAGTTAGAGGCAAGAAGGAAGGGAGGAGGCTGAAGAAGCTGGCCACATAAGAGATGGGGGGGTGGGTCCTAGAATGACTAATCTGCATTTTATTCTGAGATGTGTCCTTCAAGTAGCTTATCACTGACGCCTCACATTCAAGTAGTGGAGTAATGAACTGAAATATCAGGACCATTCTCTTCAACGTTTCTAGAGAGAAATTCTGCAAAGATACAGCTCATGCACCTCCCTGAACTATTAGCACACACAGAGGCAGGAGTCACAGGAGAATCTTCTATCAAGTTCATGGTAACATAGGGTCAAACTCCCTATTGTAGAGTTGGGGGAGAGTAGCCTTGTTGAAGGACGGTTAGAAATTGGAACTAGAATTCTGCTTCGAAGTCACTGGTCTCTTCACAGGAACTGTTGTCTTCAGCCTCACAGAAGTTCTGAGAAACAAATAGATCCACCCCGAAATTGAAAGACACATGAGTGTGCCTAACTGGGCAGCCAGAGAGGCATTTTGAGAGACACCAGGAGAGAAACTAGTAAAGAGGCCCATCCTACCCTCACTCAAGACTCATCACGTTACCTTTGCTGTAAAGGAGAGGGCATCTAGAAAGACACATGAGTGTTAAGGGTAAAGGATCTTATACATCAGTAATTCCATCCTCCATTTTACTGAGCCTCAAAGAGGTACAGCAACTAATCCTCAGTTATGTACAGGGTCTGCACCTGAGCTGGGACTTGGTGTTGGCCTCCTGAAGCCCAGTCCAGCATTCTTGCTACAAACACAATCTAGATGGCACTCTTCTTATCTCACACTTGGGAAAGAGAGGCTTAATGCGGGCTGCTCTAAAGGGGATTGGCTTTTAAATTCCCGAAAGAGCCTCAACATCTCTTCATGTTCACCCAACTCCCTGTGCAAGATATACACACACCGTGGAGACTGCCAACCAGCTATGTTCTCTCTTGCAAAGATTCTCATGGTAAGAGCTTCCTGATTAGAGAAAACAATTCATACAAAGAACACAAATTACTGGGCTCTTCATCTTCTTCTTCTTCAGGTTTCTTAAATCTATTAAAAAAGAAGGTTCTCTATTTCCATGTCACCATTATACTTTATCACCTAAAAAGAGGAAGACACGAGCTGATGAAAACACTAGATACCAGGCATCTCCCTTCCCCAGAGGCAGTACAGTAGGTGATGGAGTGCATGGGCTCTGGTCAGTGGAAACAAAATGTATCTGTAACATGAAAATCATTTTTTAAACAAGTGCTCACTTCCTGGGGCTTTTGTGAGGATTAAATGATGCAATCCATTCAAGGCACTGTGTCCAGATTCTAGCATATGGTAAGCACCCAAATCAGTAGAGTTTATTTCTCTTAGAATGAAAAAGAAATATGCACAGATAGCTTCTCTCCAGTAAGGCAAGAATCAAGATTGAAATACCCTGTATTGCTTAGAGAAACATGTCATGGCAATAGATTTAATATATTTTATTTTAAAGTAGTGAGTTATGTGGGAAAAACAGATTTATCTTCCAGAGCTTAGTCCCAAAACCCACATCTTCTTTGAGTAATGTCTACAACATACTTATTATATGGGGGCATTGCCTGCTTCTGGATTCAGTGATGTCATCCATCATTACCATGGCAACAATAAGGCCAATAACTTGAACTTAGGTCATAGCAGCTAAAAGGAAGGGTAATCAGTTTGAGAATAATTAAACTGAAATCCATAGCTACTTAAGACTCAACCAAAATTCCTGGGGATAGTTTGTAATCAGCTTAAATCAAGATAAGCCTTCTAAAAGAACAGAGAATGAAAACCTAAAACAAGGAAAAAATCTAATCATCCTATCTTTATGGTGCATTTACTGTTCTGGTGAGTCACAGAAAATTAATAATACCCCAGAGCCTAGAAACAAAGACATAGGCAAAATTCTTCCCATTTAGTGGATAAAATTGTGATGATTCTTAAACTGATTTTTTCACTAAAACAAGACAAATACACCCTATTTTATGTTGAAAATATTGATCCCTTACATTTTTCTTTCTATAATATTATAGATTTCAAAGTTAAAGAATTTTAAAAGTAGAAGAAATCTTCCAACACGATTTTATAGATTTTTAAAAAGCCAGTATTCAGAGGGCTGATGTGATGTGACCAAGTCCCAGTACTCCTGAGGAACCCAGGGAAGATCAGGACTTCAGTATGCCAAGCCATAATCTGTCTTTTCTATGACACTAGGCTACCTTTATTGAGACTCTGACATTTTCATGTTCTGCTTCAACAGAACTTTTCTATCTAGTGAGGAGGTGGGAGATGTTGAATCTCTTCCCAGCTGCCCCACATCCCAGCAAAAACAAATAGTGATGTGTGGGGGTTGACAGCATCTCAGAAGTTTCCAAAAATGCCTCTGATCTGAGGGAGGCTACAATCTTTATTTCCATTTCGCAATTATTCTCCTCTACAATCTAACTACTGCTGAAAAAAAGAGCCCTTTTTCCCTTCCAAACTTTCTCTTCTCTCCCATTGCATTTTCAAGCATCTTGCCAGAGAAGCTGGTTAAGAGGGCCCTGTGTGTTCAAGAGATGGAAGCAATTATATTCCCTTCAGTCCTCTCTGCTCTTGGGCCACGGTAATGAGTGCTCCCTTGGAAAAAGACGGCCCACGAGAGCCTGCATTCTTCAGGCTGTTTCCCACTTAGTTCTGCAAACCTTGATTTGATAGGCAGATCCAAAGGAGACCTTTTTGATTGCCTCCGTTCATGCAAGATTTACTGAACGGTGTAAGCTTGAGTAAAAAAAAAAAAAAGAAGAAGAAGAGATCTGGACCTAACCTCAAAAGGCCTGCCCTGCCCTGACTCTGGCCTGGATTCTGAATGCTTCATTTGTCATACTTATATCTATAATTGATGGCAGTATCCTACATGCAGTCACTTGTCTGTCCATCATCCCTTCATCTCTAATTAATCCTTCTCACAGTCACTGAAATAGTCTTGTCAAGATGGATTTTTCATGATCTCTCTCTTCCTTGGCTCAATAGCTACAATGACCACTATTCAGTGTGATACAATCCAAACTCCTCCACCTCAGGATATACCGTTCCACTCTAGCCAAGATGACTGGTCTGTATTGCCTCTTGCTTGGCTCCCTGGCACACACTCCTTTGCTCTCATCCCACGGCTACAGTGTCTTCCTCTCACACCACTTCCTGGCGCCAGCCTCACTCTTCAGTTGGGTCCCCCTTAATCTTCACCAGAAAGGAGGTGCCATAATGCTCAGAGCAAGGCAGGCAGCTGTGTCCCACCTCTCGATCCTCCACTAACCCCCAACAGGAGTCTCTTAGACCTGGACTAGCAGAGCTGCCCATGGCCCATGTCTTCCTACCCACCATAGCAGCCCTTCCCTTAAAGTGGTCTTCTGTCTTGGTCCTTGCTGTTGGGTCCTGGATGCGTTATCCTGCTCACAAGATTAACTCAGACTTCATTTTTCCCTGTTTCTCAACTTTAACCAACAGCCGGGGCTCCATTCTCTTAGACTGATCACCAAGACATCAAGTGCCTGCTCAGCCAGCAAGTGTGCTTCACTGAAGTGGTTTGATGCCAAAAATAACAGCTCCCATCAGCTGTGTTTATTTACCAATTTAATATTTATTTTTAATTTTATTTATATTATTTATTTAATTTGTAGATGTTGTTTATGTTTTATTACATTATGAAATATTTTATCAACATTAAATTAAACCTCATGAGAACCCTGATCATCAGAATATATTCATACTTGAATTTGTCATATGGAGAAATAAATGCTCAGAAAGATTAAGTAACTTCTTTTTTCCATTTTTTAAATTTAAATTCAATTAATCAACATATAATGTATTATTGGTTTCAGAGGTAGAGGTCAGTGATTCGTCAGTCTTATATAATACCCAGTGCTCATTCCATCATGTGCCTTCCTTAATGTCTATCACCCAGCTACCCAATCCCCTCACCTCCCTCCCCTCCAGCAACCCTCAGTTTATTTCTTATGGCTAAGAGTCTCTTATGGTTTGTCAACTGTAAGACACAGAATAACTTGGCCAGGAACACAGAGCTTATGAGTTATAATGACATCTTCTTTCAAATCCACCTCCTTCAGGAACACTTTCCAATGACTATTCACTCCTTGGCTCCTGCTCTCGGTCTGTGCTGCTGCTTCATGGCCTCCCTGTATCATAGGCTGTAACCATCTGTGTCTCACCTTCATAGTGATCCTCAAGGGCAAGGATCTCTTCACATCAAAAAATGTTGACTCCTCCAAAGACAGAGAACATCATAGGAAATGGTGTTGGTTGACTCATTCGACTTTCAAGCACCCATGAGTGAATTGGGAGATAGAATGATTGCTGTTTAGAAATACAGATTAACTCCCCTGGATGGCCTCTCTGATCAGTGACTCAAGCTTCTTTACTGGATGGACACAGTAAGTCCTGAGCCTGCACTGCTTCCTATGGACAGGGGATATCACACCAGGAAAGGCCCATGGCTTCTTACTCATGAAGCTTCCTGAGAGCAGCAGAGCACAGCCTACAAACAGGGAACCCCAAACCTTTGCAGTGGGCAGGCATACCACCACTACTTAACAGAAGAGGAGATAGAAGTTCATAGCATTTAAGTAACTTGTTCAAAATCATTCATTAGAAAGAGGTAGAATTAGTTCTCAAACCCAAACCCCTTGCCTCCCATCTACTGCTCCCTGTTACAATACACACTTGCCTTTACTTGCATGAAAGACCTCAGTGACGCAGGCTCCAGATAGAAGAGGGAATGCAGCACAAGAAATTTCCATTTCTAAAGATAAATAGACACTAACAACTTCCAAATTCCCTAGCTAAAAATACTTTGAAACAACGGTGACTAGACCACAGCCTAATGCAGCCTTGATGGAAAGATCATATTATTCTCCAGCCTCCCAAACTCTTTTGTTCCATCAGATGTACATCTCCCTTTGCCTTATTCCCTCTGGGTCACAGGAATTGCACAGACAGTGTCTGAACTACCAAGGGCACCAGGGATCTATGATAATTCAAATACACAAACATAAGGCCTAATTTTAGACTTTCTGAGCATAGTGGATATTCTGGGGGTCTGAAGTGCTTCCGTTTCGGTTGTTTGGTCTATGGCTTCTTATGAATTAACAGGGTTGGCTTAAAGGTCACCCAGCGCAGTCAGCCCCATCACAAGAAATGGAAGAAGGTCTGAGCAGTGAAAATCACTCAAGTATGAATTTCATTTGGAAATTGCATCTTCACTAACAGTCAGAAGCTCTATATGTCTTGCTATCTGAGCTTAGAAGCTCATTTGCTGACGGTCAAGGACAAAGAAAACTTATTTCTCAGTTGTAGAAAGGTGAGTCTCTGCTCACCTGCAAAGGGACAGGCAGGCTACTCCCATCAAAAATATCTTTCTTACCTTCACATGAGTCACTGGCATTCTTTCTCTGGTCTTTGTGACCTTTGAAAAAGGTCTCTCCATGGACCCAAGGACAGCAGTGACCTTCATGTGTTTTCACAATGCTGCTACAACATAAGAAGCTGGAATTGTTGTGGTGGGGATGTCTCTGTTAGCACAGAAGGATCCCGTATATATACTAATCCTTCCAGGGAAGGAGCACTCAGTGAGCAGAAGAGAAGTCTCCACAATGTCCACCAGCCTGGTGAGATGGATACACTGTACAGAGCCAAGGCAGGCTATGAGAAGCATCCATGTGACACACTTTGTTAAATCCTCCTACTGTGTGCCAGGAAGTGTACTGGCTTGTGTGAAAGCAAAAAGCATCAGTCACAGTCTCCATCTTCACAGGAAGCACCATCCAAGGGAAAACCAGATATATACTTGAAGAACATATATTAGAATGTAATTTATAAAATCTTTTGGAAGTCCAGAGGCAAGAGCAATGAATTCTGCCCACAGTTGGGTGGAGGAGTCAGAAAAGTCCTCATGGGTAAGGGGTCATTAGAATTTGGTATTGAAGGACAAAGATGAACTCATTCCAGGTACAGAAGAATGAGGGGGAAACTATAAACAAAGACAAAGAGATGCAAAAGGGCCTATTTGGAGGATAATGGGTACTTTGGAGCAGCTCAAGCCAACAAAAGGTTTTGAGCAGAAGGCCTGGGTCAGCTTTGCATCTTAGAAAGGGGATTCTGGGGGTGCCTGGGTGGCTCAGTGGGTTAAACCTCTGCCTCCATGATTTGATATCAGTCATTCCCTAAACACTTTGAAGGAAGCAGAGAAATCATGTAATGTAATGTAATTTGATACAAGGTTTCAAGTTTATTTTCATAAAATTGAACAAAATACTTTTTTTTTCTCCATTCCTGTATTTATTTTGTTCCGGTATTTTCTTTTTTTCTTCCTTACTTTCTATTTTTAGGGGAAGTATAGTTGACTTATAATATTATGTTAGCTTCAGGTGCACAACATTATGATGTCATGATTCTATACATTATGCAATGCTTACCACAAGTGGAGCCATCACCTGTCTCCATATAATGCTATTATACCACTGACTATATTCCCTCTGCTGTACTTTTCATCCCTGTGCCTTAATTTACTATATAACTGAAAGTTTGTACCTATCATTTCCTTCACCTATGTCTTCTGTTCCCTCTCCCACCTCTCTCCTCTCTGGCAACTGCCAGTTTGTTCTCTGTATTTATGAGTCTATTTCTCTCTTTGTTGTTTGTCCATTTGTTTTACAGATTCCACATGTAAGTAAAATCATATGTTTGTTTTTCTCTATCTGACTAATTTCCCCTTAGCATAACAGCCTCTAGGCCCATCCATGTTGTCACAAGCAGCAAGATTTCATTCTTTTTATGACGGAGTAATATTCCATTGTGTGTGTGTGGGTGTGTGTCTTCTATATCCATCAATCAACCAGTGGACACTTAGGTTGCTCCCATATAATGGTACTATTTTAGAATGAAACCAAAAAAAAGAAGGCGGGATGTTGTCCAAACCATGGGACCTTCCTCCGGGACAGCGACTCCAAGAGGTACAAATAGGACCACGGATGCATGAGGATGAGGGGATGTGGAAGTGTCAGGAGAGCAGAGAGACAATCACAGAGAAGGTGAGGTCAACTTCCCCTGGTCTTCCTATCAATACACAAACATGTGTTTGTGTTTCTGACCTGTAAACAAGGAGAAGAAAACCTGCCTTGACTCCATCGTCCTTACATGCCACCATCCCAGTCCTCCAAAACATTGTCCAAACTTGGCTGTCTCCAAAGCCTCTCTTTTCATTCTCCCTTGAACCCATTCTAAAAGGGTTTTCCTCAACCCCCCTCTCTGGCAATTTTTGTCAAAGTCATGAAAACTTCTTTCTGTCCAGACTTAATGATCAATTCTCAGTCCTTGTCTCACCTCAGCTACATTCAGCTTTGAACACAGCTGACCACTCCCATCCTTTGCTGCACTTTCTTCACCAGGCTCACAGGATGCCCGTTGTCTTGGTTTCCTCCTGCCATGTTGATTCTTCCTCCTCTGTCTCTCATGGGTTCTTCTACCCACAACTCCATGTGGGAGTGGCCCAGGGCTCTGAGAGGGGTCATCTTTTCTAGTGATGCTCACTTCCTAGGTGATCTCAATCACTCACTGGGCTTTAAATTTCTTCTGTTTGCTGAAGACTGACAAATGTAAACCTTTCTACCTTCAGCCACGATCTTTCACCTAAAGTTCAGGCCCATATAGTCAGCTTCCCACTCAACACCACTTCATTTTTCTAAGTAAATATCCCAAACTCAATGTATCAAAAACTAAAATTCTAATATCCACACTCCTCCAAAAACATGTTCCACTCTCAGATATCCCTGTTCTTCCAGCTGCTCAACAAGATTTCCAGGAGCCATTTTTTGGCTTTTCTCACATACTTCACACCTGATCTAGCACCTGTTTCTGTGTGTTCTACCTTCAAAATGCATCCATAATCTAACCACTGCCCACCAGTCCCCCTGATATTACCCTATTCTAAGCATCCACCATTTCTTTCCCAGATGACTGCATCTTACAGGTTGAATTGTACTCCCGACACACACAAAAAAGTTAAAGTCCTAACCCCAGTACCTCTGAATGTGACTTTATTTGGAAATAGGGTTATTGTAGGTATAATCAAGTTAAGAAAAAGCCATTTAGGAGGGAGCTTAATTTGATAGGATTGGACAGACACACCCAGAGGGGAGGTAACGTGGAGACACATAGAGAGGATAGCCATGTGAAAATGGAGGCAGAGATGGCGTCATGCAGCCACAAGCCACAGACCTGGAGCTACCAGATGCTGGGAGACACATGAAGGATCCTATCCTAGTGGCTACAAACAGAACATGATCCAGCCAGCAGCTTGATTTTAGACCTCCAGCCTCCTGACCTGTGGGAGAACAAAATATCTGTTGTGTTAAGCCAGCCAGTTTGTGATGTTTTGTTATAGCAGCTCTAGGAAACAAATACACTGCAATAGCCTCCTAACTGGTCTCCCTGCTTCCACTCTTATCCTAAATTTATTCCCAGCAGAACAGTGCAAATAATCCTCTAAATATAAATCATACCCTATCATGTCTCTACTCAAAGCCCTCACCTGGCTCTCTACCTTACTCAGAAGATAATCAAAGTCCTCATAATATAATGATCTATGAGGCTCCACACATCCCCATTACCTATGACTTCACCTTTTATTACTGTCTCTCTCCTGTACTCCCATCCGGCCACCTTCCTGTTCTTCAAACATGACAGGCATTTTCACATGTTAGCATCTGTGTACTGGCGGTTTCCTAGAAGATGATTTCCCAGTTATTCACACCCTTCAAACCTTGGCATCAATGTCAAGGACACATTTAGTGTCTCCTTAAAGTCTCCCCAACCATCCTCTTTAATACTGTAATCTTCCCTGCCCTCATAAATCCTAATTCCCTTCATCCTGATCTGCCTCTTCTTTTATGCCATAGCACTTACTGTCTCCTATCATACTTTATAATTTTCTTATCTACTTTATCTACCTTTATTGTCTACCTCAACCCACTAGAATATAAGTTTTAAGAGGCAGATGTTTTTGTTGCTTCTGTTCACTGTTTTATCCTAAACATCTCAAACAGCACATAGCACATATTGAAATTTAATAAATATTGGTTGAAGTATCAAATAAATTTTTTGCTTTATCATTTTTCCTAGAGATAGTCCTAGGTTAAACATTGACTGAAACAGTGTGTGCGTGTGTGTGAGCATGTGAGCATGTGTTTTGTGTGTGTGTGTGTGTGTGTGTGTGTGTGTGTTGAGGAAGGGATACAAGTTGGAATTGGGTTTAAATCCCAATCCTGCAATTTCTAATTGGAAACTAACGTGGGGGCACATCAAATGCTTCAATTACATCATTGTAGAACAAACCCAATTAAATATATATTCCAATATAATAAAATAATTCTTCTATTGCACAGTTGGAAAGGATAAATTGAAAATATATTCAAGTGTCCTGGTACACTAGAAACACTTTAAGAATACTATAATTAGTAGCATTTTGTGTGTACTGATTTTTTTCTTCGTAGTTCTATTTTTTGTCAACATTCTCTGATTAACCTAGGAATTCAGTTCACCAGGAAGACATGGTATGGAAGAAATGGCATCTGGTTTAGCATTGGGCCCTTGTTTCGGCTTGTAGACAGTAGCATATAAAGCCCCTTGCCATGACGGAGGGCCTTATGGCCAGCTAGCTAACTAGACAATGTCATATTGTCTGGCTTTACCTCTGACGTGCACAGCACAATTATCTTTATCCTTTTATTTTAATAGCACTTTTGACTCACTGGAAATGTACCTAAGCCAACTATCTCTCCTTGTGCTTTTTACTTAGCTCCAAATTCAGATGTTCAATCTAAAGAAATCTTGGCTGAGGTGAAAAATTCCTTTAAACTCATGTGTTCTGAACATTAACTTGCTCGACAATATTCTTACCAGCCAAAAGAGAAAGTCATACTCATAAGGAAGAGCAGGACCAAAGAGCTCCAAACCCAGAGTTACGATTCTGGTACAGTGCCTTCCCAACAAGTTATGAAAACCTCAGATAATTTGTCCTCTTAACTTAGGTATCTTTGATCTTATTTGTAAGTGGGGGAAGAAAGCTATGTTCATTTTCTCTAAATCTTGAGATTGCCATGCTGACGGTAAAACCCATCTTTGGATTTAGAGTCCTGGCAGACTCCACACGTATGAGGTTCAGGGATATGGGTTGGGCAGGAAGAACTGCAAGAATGTGGTATGGGCAAGCAGCTTGAGTGACCATCCAGATTTGGTCCATTATCTCTGAGCTGGATGATGTCCTGCTCTAAAAGGTAGTTCCTTCTTCTGCAAAACAGAAAAATAACACCTACCCCATTACATAGGGATTAAATCATGTCATACACATGACATATTCACTATAGGGCTTTAACACATAATAGAAGCCTCCCGAATGGTAGCAATTATAACTGAAATAACCTTGAAATCATATTTGTAATCTCCATTCACCAAAAGAGCCATTTTAACTAGAAGGGATAAAGTAGTTGGACTTATTTTTTTCTTAAGAAATGAATCTTGTTGTAGGCCTGAAGTTTGTATAGAATTTTCACAATTAGGGGTTGACACAGCTGTGTGAGGGGATTTTGTCTTCTGCCATGCTGTGGAGCAAAGCTTGTTCCACTCCCATTTTGCTGTGCAGGTTGAATTCACCAAAGCAATGGTTATAGAGAAGCCTAGTCCCCTGTGGGTGGGGCAGGAACTTGTGAGAAAATATTATATACCGCTAAACCAGGCCCCAGACATGCCTCGCAGATTTTATGGAAAGAACTCTTCTTATGTCCATGGGGTGTTGGATTCAAATGGAAAGTCAGCAGATGCAGTTTATGGACAGAAAGAAATCCATAAGAAAGTAATGTCACAAAACTTTCCGAATTGTCACACTAAAAGGTGTAATCCTCATGCCATCTCTGAATGATGGTGTGGTGGTCCAGGTGATGGGGTTGCACTCAAATAACAATCAGGTTTTTAGGAGATTCATGAAGACATTTGCCCTTAGTCCTACGGGCTCTGTTGCAAATAAGTTCTCTATTCATATCTTCAGATACCAAGATGAGATCTTTGGTGGCTTTGTCACTGAGCCTCAGGAGGAATCTGAGGAAGAGGCAGAGAAACCTGAAGAAAGACAGAAGACACCTGAGATGGCACTTGATGATTCTGGAACTTTCTATGATCAGACTGTCAGCAATGACTTGGAAGAACATTTAGAGGAACCTGTTGCTGTACCAGAACCAGAGCAAGAACCTATCTCTGAAATCCAACAGGAAAATCTGAGCCAGTATTAGAAGAAACTGCTTCTGAGGATACACAGAAGAGTTCTTCCCCAGCACCTAAGAACATAGATCAAACCATACAGTAAGACTCAAGGACATTTTCTTGGGAATTGGTGACCTTCAATCCAATGGAGCTATTCCAATGACTGGGATACCACCTCATGTTGTACCAGCTCAAGTACCTGCTTCATAGCCTTGAGCAGATTCTAAGTCTGAATCTCAAATTCCACTGCTGAGGCCTCAGAAGTATCAAAGAATGTGAGAACAACAAATTAATATTCCTTCCCTAGAGGGGCCCTAGACCCATCCATGAGGCTGGTGAGCAAGGTGATGCTGAACACCAAAGAACAGTGAAACACCCTGATAGTCACCAACCTGCCCCATGAGGTGGACAAATTGAAACTTCAAGGTTTTTTTTTTTTAATCAAAGTTATAGGAATGTGGTAGAACTCTGCATTAACAGTGGCAGGAAATTACCCAGTCTGGGGTTTGTTGTATTTGATGATTATAAGCCCCTCAGCCACAGGTCCACCATGTTCAAAGGTGAGCTCCATCTGAATGTGGAAGAGAAGACCCAGGAAGGAGACCATCAAGACAACTGCCAGTGAGGACCTAGAGGCTGTGGAGGTCAGCTGGATGGTGGACTGTGCAGCCCTCTCCATGGAGGCATGGTGCAGAAACCAGGATTTGGAGTGGGAAGGGGAATTATTCCAAGGCAGTGAATTGCTCCTCACTGGTCTTCAGGCAGCAGTACAAATCTTCCAGCTTCTGCAGAATGGTGAATTTCTTACACCAACGTTTGGTGTCCTAGATTATGACCCTGGCCTACAATAAACTGCTTAAGATTGTACAATTTTACTTTTGGTGTTAATGATGTATGCTCCCTCTCTCTCCCTTCCTTCTCCTCGCCTTTTAGCCCTTCACTTCCAATTTTGTGAAATGATATTTGAGGAAAAACAGATTTTTAAATATTTAAAGACTGAATTTCCTTGCTTCACTTTAGCATATTTAGACTGGAGGGTTTTGGGTTTTTTGTTTTGTTTTGTTTTTTAACAGCCATTTCCCAAAGGAATGTGTCTTGCTTTTTACTTACATTTGGTATGCTTCATTCACTTAAATATTTCTATTTTCTATGTGTTTCAAAAGTCTGTGAGAAACACAAGGTTTGATAAACATCTTCACAGCAGGAAAGAAAAGAATTTTCACAAGTAGAAAGAAAGAATAATGGCCCTTTATGTGCGAGAATGATCAAGAACAATGCTGAGAAGGTAAAAAGGAACATAGGGTCTTTTGGAATGAAAAGTACAAAATCAAATGATTTGGTGGCAAGTGATGGAATCATTAGAAAATAATCAGAAAGTGATGTAGATATTTGTTGCTATTGTCCATCCAGCTGCAATCCACACCCCTTAGTCAAGTAAAAGAACCCTCCTTTGGACGCCTGGGTGGCTCAGTTGGTTAAGCGGGTGCCTTCAGCTCAGGTCATGATCCCAGCATCCTGGGATCGAGTCCCACATCGGGCTCCTTGCTCGGCAGGGAGCCTGCTTCTCCCTCTGCCTCTGCCTACCACTCTGTCTGCCTGTGTTCGTGCTCTCTCTCTAACAAATAAATAAAATCTTTAAAAATAAATAAAAATAAAAATTTAAAAAAAAAGAACCCTCCTTGTTTGTGAAAAATCCATCTCATGCTACTCAGGAAGGAATGACGTCTCCTCCAATTACACAGGAATTACCAAGTACAAAAATGAGCAGTCAACTATTACAAAACACCTAAAGAAACTAAAACCATTGAAGAGGCAAAATATTCCTCAAATTGAGGAACTAAATACTTGAAGAGGCAGAATAAATAAAACAAGACAAAGCCATCATTAGAAGAAATGTAAATATCTTCAGAGAGCTATGGCAGGATTTTATATTCATAACAAATCAACTTCAAAGAAATTGGAGATTAATAGTTTAAAAAGGAAAGAAGAAGGCTACATAGATAGCTAAAGAGGGGAATTAGCACATTAGATCATTAAGTAAGAAATGTTTTAAAACACAATACAAGAAATGGAACAGATGACATAAAAGTGAGGATATCAATCACACAAGGCAAATCTGAATGGAGCTTTAGAAAGAATTTCTACTGGGTTTAGACTGTTGGAAAGAATGAAACCCAGAGCTGCCCACTGTTGTATGAAAGGTAAAACCAAGCAAATAAAAGGAGAACTGAGCAATAAGGAAGGATAACACTAGAATTCCACTTCTGGTCATGTTGGAGAAAGAAGGACTGGACTTATCCTCCACACAATACAATAGTGGATAGGACAGAATATGTGAAATAGCAGTCTTGCGACAGTGGAGAGAAGGCAAAGCAGATCTTGCATCTTTACGAGACAGAAGACCGACTAGAGGATTTTCCAGGTTGCCACACAGAAAGTAGAAACCCAAACAAAGAACCAGAGACAAGAGTCCAAGGAGGCCAAGTCAATGAGATGTGATGGAATGGAATATCCAAAAGAAGAAAGATGCATGGAAAGAAAGCTTTAGAGATCTTGGTAGAAAAATTCCCTTGAAACTTTGGATAAGTACTGATCTATGTATGAGTGGAAGGAAACTTCCCATGATTAAGAAAAAGACAATGAAAAAGTACAGCTGGACAATTTACACACCTTACATAGGGCCAGGATTCATTCATGTCCCCAAAAGCAGAGTTAAATGACCTCATAATACAAGGGGCTTCAGGCAAAGCCCTCAGAAGACTGTGGTTGCAATTATGATGTGAAATTCTCCCTAGACCAAAGGCAACTCTGGGCATGCCTTAACAAAAATTAGGAGTAACTTCAAAATGATTCAACTGATCCCAAGTAACTTAACCAAATGTTATAATGCCTTCCAGCTCTACTTAAAAAAGAATACAACACAACTCAGCACATAATGAAATACATACAATTCCCAATGTCAGGTAAAAAGTTACCAGGCAAGAAAAGAGCAAGAAAATATGACCATAAGCAGAAGAAAATTAAGCAATAGGGGAAAAAAAAAAGATCCTAAATGACAGAATCAATGGAATTGATGGACATTAAAACAGCTGTTTTAAATATACTCAACAGGAGGGTTGGCAAACTTTCTATAATGAGCCAGATAGCATATGTTATGGGATTTGAAGGCCAAATGATCTTTCACTACTACTCATCTGGCCACTATAGAACAAGGGCAGCCATCGACAAGGCACAAATGTTCACACCAAAAACTGGAAACAACCCAGAAAACCATCAGTTGGTTTAAACTGTGGATAAACAAACTGGAGTACATCCACCATTAGAACACTAGTCAGCAATAAAATGAGTAAGCGATTTCAATAACACAATAAAAGGGATGAATCCTAAGAGTATTTTGCTAAGTGGAAAAAAAAACCAGTCTCAAAATGTTTCATACTATCTGATTGCTTATAAAAAATTCTAAAAAAGGCAAGACTCTAGTGACAAAAAGCATTATTGGTGGTTGCCAGGGACCAGGGGTGGGAAAGAGGGGACTGACTGCCAAGAAGTGCGAGTGACCTTTCTGGGGTCATGAAAACATTCTATATCATGATTGCAGTGATGGTAACAAAAACTCTTCACATTTTCCAAAACTCATTAACTACATACTTGAAAGGGTATTTTTTTATAAAAGTAGATTTTTTTAAAACATCAACTATAGAGATCTTAGAAAAGAACTGGTTAAGAATTGAAGTATTAAACTGAGCTTCGTAATTGGCTGAATAACCCAATGTGCACAGCTGAAGAGTGAATCATCATCCTGGTAGAATATGCCATGATATTCTCCCCCCAAAATGCATAATGTTCAAAGACTGGAAAGTATGTATAGTTAGGAAATGTGCGGTGTAGACCTAAAAATTCCATTTTTAAAATGTGTGTTTAAATGTATGTATACGAATGTTAATGGAGGGACAGTTTGGAAGGATTTATGCCCAGACGTTCAACGAGAAGCAGAGGAGAGAGAGTTTCCACATTTTGTTCCATTTGTTAATTAGTCATTCTTATCCCTACTCTATTTTAGAACTCACAGGAAACAATGGCAAAGAAAATCAAAGTACCAACTTATTAGCAGGACTATCACTCCAGGTCATAGTTCTGATAATGGACCCAAGCTCAAAGACTAAAGATGGGTTTGAAAGGCCTCCTCCTCTTCCTGAACCCAAACCCAGATTTCCAATTAGCGGCAAGGATAGGAGGCCAAGGAGATGGGAGTGCCTGAGATTACTGAAGGAATAAAAGGGAGAGAGCTTTCAATGCCAGGCTCTTCTCTTATACTCTTGGCCCTATGGGAAAAAAAATGTAAAGGGCATTTGGAAGAAGAAAATGAGAGAGAGAGACAGACAGACAGACAGACCTGGTCCTTAGGTTAAGAGCAGCTGAGGCAGGGAGCAGGGGAAGCAGAGAAAAAAATCCTGTGCCTAACCCCTGGTACCTCTTCCCAAGAGAGTTTCCCAGGAACAACCTTAGAATCAGACTAGTGTCCTCTGCCTTGGGTGAGGGATAAGAAAGAAAATGTGAAGCACTTCCCTTGGATCCGAAGAATAGTTAAGAGATTGTCTCCTCTTCCATTCTACACTCCCATGCTGGACTGGCTACCTATTCCACAGAGCACTATGCAAAGTGAAAATGCAGGACCTCTCATTCAAAACTTGCTAAGAATTTAAAAATGGTAACAGCAGAGCATTTAACCCTGTCCAGGGCCCTCTGAGTGCCAGGCTCTGTGAGATTGTGTACTCATGAAGGTGACCCTGCCCCATCATATATCAGTCTTTGAAAATGCTGTGCTTTAGGCTCAGCCTTCAGCCAACAGGATGTAGCTGGAGGAGAGAGATCGAGACCATTTGGGGATCTGGGGCACATTTTGCTGACCCTTACTTCTCCTCTATATCTGTATCAGTCAGGGTCTCAGCAGAAACAGATGGCATCCTTAAAAAGGGGTGGGTTAAGGAAATTAGATAAGAGAACTTAGATAAAGAAATTAGATAAGGTGGCAGAATTCAGAGAGGATGGGAAGCCATACATTTCCTAAGTGAAAGAGCAAGGGGAAGGTGTGGTCTCTAGAACTCTGTAGGTGGAGAAGGGAATGCCTGCAGTTTTGCATGAAGGGATAAACCTGTCCACCGAAGGTGCTGGGGAGGTGGGTCAGAAGAAAAAGATCCCGACCCTTCTAGCCTCCTGCCCCTGGATCTCCTGCCAGGGCTTCCCACTAGTGGAATTAGAAGCCAGAGGCTCAGGCAGCTGGGTAATGCTGTTCATGAAGGTCTACCTTCAGGGCACAAGACAGAAGTTCCGGTAAAGGATTCTGGAGGTACAGATGGAAAGTGCAACGTAGAACCAATGAGACAGGAGGGAGAAGGCAGCCCACAGAGCCTCCTGAAAAGAGCTGGAAAAAATTATCAAGCTCACTTCCAGCCCACAGTAGTCGCAAATACACAACATATTCTGTTTCCCTTATCCAATTAGACCCAGTATCCAACTTAGTGCACCAGGAGGGTTACACATTGAGCACCTAATGGCACCAGAGACTAAATAATATAATGCCAGCCATGTAAAAATGCCCCAGATTTAGACCATGCAATCTCTTTCCCAGAAATAAGAAAGTCAAAGCCTGTAATATAAAATATGTGAGGAGAGGGAAAGGTGCCCTAAGGACAATCATCTGAGAAAGCATGAATATAAGGGATCTCCTGATGAGCATGACCTCTTTAAGGAATATTTAAGATTCGGTGATGGCAGAGATTCCCCGTAGGTGATTTCAGAGAAGAGCAGTCAATTAAGCAATTCCAGATGCTTGGGATCATTCTGTATCCCATAAACACTGTCAACGTTCCCCTACGTAGTAACAGTCTGTGCTGAAAAATCTAAAGCAATTACTTTTGTACTTTCGAGCACCTACTTCAACCAGAAGAAGGTTAAAACAAGTGCTAAAAATGCCCCTTTGTCACCATGAGGGCAGTGTGCTGTGTTTGATGGAAGCGTTCGTGATTCCTTTAAGCCTTTTGGTGGCCAGGTAACAAAGGTGGTCAATTGGGACACTCAAAAACAGCAATTGCCCAAAGAACTGGGAACAGGAACATTTGAAATCAATATCCCTTGAAAAATAAAGTGCAGCTCATTGTGTTCCTATTATAATTTTGCTTTGCCTCTGCTTTAGCCCGGAAACAGTAATGACAGTTGAAAACCATTTATTTACTCATTCTTTCCCTCATGGCATTTTGTTGTGTTGCCTTCATTTTGCTGCCTTTTCATCTCTAGCTATATGTGGGACATTTTGATAATAAAAGTCAAGGGAAAACATTTCACTGTAATGTCATCCTCTAGTTGTGTGACCTCAGGCAAGCCAATCGACAGAAAAATAGCCTTTAGAAGCTGAAATGAGTTTTAGCACATCTCCAAACACTCACCATATGGATGGGACATATAGGGTTAGAGAATAACGAAGTCTCCAAGAAAGCTCCAAGAGCTTTATCCTCACAATATCCTCTCTAGAATCACCCCCTCTTCAGCATTGCGCAAATATTTGTTGTTGCCTATGTTTTTTTTCACCCTGAAATTTCATGACTTCATCCTGAGCTCAGTCTGCTTCCACTTCACACTACTGCTCAGTAAACCTTATTAAGACACCCATGTCATTTCATCCCCCCCATTGTGCCACAAATGGTAGGTATGACTTCTCATGAATTATTTAAACTTTCAGTCTTGGCTTCTTTATATGTCAAGTGAAATATAAATAGGATAACGTGAGTAAAGTGTTTGCAAAGTGCTTGGCCCATAGGAGTATTCAGTAAATGGTAGCTTGTGTTGTTGTCCCTGGTGCTGATAGTGGTGGTGGTTCTTGTGTGGGACGGTGGAGATAGTCCACAGTGGCATCTTTCTGATTCCTATATTAGGATGCTAACCCTATCTATTAGAAGGAAAGTTAGGAAAGAGACTTGAGATGGAATTATGGTACGACCTACGATAACCAATAGGGATAATAATAATTGATAAACTCGGGCAGTTACTGAATATCCTCACAGCTCTAATAAGTCAGTGTGAGAGTATAGCACAGACACATGTACACACACGTATGTACACACAGAGTGGATACTCAAGAAATTCTCGTGGAATGAACGAATGCCATGGGACTGAGTGTTGACAGGGCTTTGACAAAGTAAGACAGCGTGCCAGCTCACTGTCGAGGACAAGGCATTCACTGTGACCAGGTCACCCTCTGACACAAATCATGAGTGTGAAGAATTCACATGCAGAGGCAGAAGTAGATACCAAAACCTTGGGATAACATGGTATCATGTTTATTTCTATCACGGGTGCTGTTGGTAAGCATCCACAGTGGTGGGGGGTGGGAATCAGAAACAGTGTGGTTGAAAACAAGAAATCGAGGAGAAAATGATGCCTTTTACCTCTTGAAAATCAACAACGATTTGCTCTGTGGTAGGTTCTTGCACTGGCAATATTTAGAAGAGGCAAATTACACAGAAAATACAATCGTTCAGGGGGGAATTTTAAGTGGTGATTACTACGTACAAAATTCAATGTAGTTGTATTCAGCCCCTTCTCTATTACCTTGAATAAAATTCACGTATACATACACGCACATGCATGCACGCACACCAAGTGCCATCCTAACTGAAGGAGTCCAGCAGCATGATCCCAGCTTCTTTTCTGGATTGAGAGATCAGACTTTTCCTTGAGAGGCCAGACCACACTATTCCTCCGTTTCTCCCAAGCATTCCTTCTCAGCCACTTACTGCTCTGTGTATACTCCCCCTGGTGCTCTCCCTTCTTTCTAGAGCATCGACTATCACGCACCTGCTGATTGCTGGCACATCTATCATTTCAGTTAAGACCTATCTCTTGCACAGCAATCCATCTAATGGCGGCGTGAACATTTTCATTGAGATGCCCTGCCATCATGCCAGACACAGCTCCCACTGCCAAGGACGTCCTGCTTCTCCTCTTATATCTTCACATTCTACATCTGTTTGGGCAACACCATCCTTCTGGTCACTCAAGTCGGGGTCATTTCTACCTAGTTCATCCCCTTTGCTACTATGGCTCCATCACATGCCCACCAGTACATTTCACTCCCATGGATATTTCTAATACAACACTTAATGCGTTGACCTCTACTTATTCATTTGTACGGTTTTCTCCCTCATGGGTCTCTGAGCTTTTCAAAGGTAGAAAGTTAAGCATGCAGTAAGCACTTGATGGGTGATTGCTAAATATACTGCAGGATTTTACTGAGCCTGAGTTGACCTATGTAACCCTGATGTAGAGCATTCTGGGTTTCAGGATAACTTCCCGCAGCCGTTCCCTTCATCTGCTCGACTACAGAGAGCAAGGTTATGAAACCTCCTTTCTGGGGAGGTTCCTTCAGTTACTCACCAGAATCCAAGCACTTCTTAGACCAGCCGCACCACACTGAGTGTACAATAACCCCCAGCAGTTTGGACCCCTAAGAAACATAAAACCTCAGGGAGGAAGGTAAGATCTGAGAAGTGTTTTGTTAATCCAGAGATGGCAGAGTTGAAAAGAACAAAATATATATAGTCTATTTGTGAAATACTCCTTAAAAGTAGATTCTCCTTAAAAGTAGATTTAGCTGAGTAATCGTAGGGACTGGCAGTTGATTTATATCCCTGTTAAGATGCAAATGTATAATTTGATCCAAGATGCATAATCTCACTGTCTCCTGTCTCAATATCACCATCTAATAAAAGGAACAATCTGCATATTACATGACCTAGTACTTCTTGTCACGTAGTTTATTTTCTTCTTACAAGTACAAGACCAAGACCAGCATCAACCTTGAAAAAGATCCCAGCTCTTCTACGAGTGAGAAGTTGATGCAGAAATGTTGGGGAAAATGCTTGTTTGCATCACATAGGATATGTCTATCCTATGGACGCATCCATTCGCTTCATGTGAGGGTCATTTCACAACGGACATATATCAAAATAGCACACTGCACACCTGAAATATATACAACTTTCATTTATCAATTTTACCTCGATGAAGCCAGAAAAAAATGTATATCCTAGAAGAGCTTCCTTTTAAGGGAGAGGAGTATATATTGCTAATAGGAGAGGTGTGATTAGGTCTAAGATAAATCTCCCAACTCAAACAATATTAAACAGAGAAAAAATAGAATGCAAAATCATATGTGCACTCTAATGGTATTTATGCAAAAAGTATCTATACAATTTAAGTAAACATTGAAAGAAATCAGGGAGTAAAATACACTTTAAAAGTATGGGTCGGGACACCTGGGTGGCTCAGTTGGTTAAGCGGCTGCCTTCGGCTCAGGTCATGATCCCAGCGTCCTGAGATCGAGTCCCACATCGGGCTCCTTGCTTGGCGGGGAGCCTGCTTCTCCCTCTGCCTCTGCCTGCCTCTCTGTCTGCCTGTGCTTGCTCTCTCTCTCTCTCTCTCTCTAACAAATAAATAAATAAAATCTTAAAAAAAAAAAAGAGTCTGTTTAAAAAAAAAGAGTATGGGTCGTGGGATTATATAAGAAATGTTCTTTAATGTCATAATTGCTAATGTTAACATTTTTAAGGTGAGAGTGTAATTTTAGAATTTAAATATATTAATCCACTTTCTCTATTAGTTAACTACAGTTCATATGCCAGCTTGCATCTCTTCAGTGAAACTACTTGAGGTTTTCAAGGACATAAAACTACATTGAATCTCAGCATCCGAACAATTCGTAAAGGTATGTTTTTCCCTTCACCCTGACTTTGGAGGCTACCTGTCCTTCGAACTCTGTAGGTACCGGAGCTCAAGTACCATGAATAAAGTAAACACAAATCCACATCCAGCTCCGTGCAGCAGGGAGGGCAGCCAGGCATCTGGCTCTGATGATACGCGTGCAAATCCAGCGGGGGTGGAACCTCAACCCCGGAGCCCACACAGCAAAGCTTGTTTCATCTTATCCTCCCCCACGGCCCAGTCCTCTTCGCCGGCCCTGTGGACAGGCAGCTTGCGAAGGGCAGAGGACTCCTTTCCAGAGGACTCCGTGACGAATGTATGCAGATCTTTTTGCCACTCATTGAATATTCGAGAACACTTCCTGAATATTAATATTTATGACAGTTCCCCGAATATATGTCTGGTGTGTGACTATGAAAGAATCGTAGAAATCAATTATTTTCTTTGAGTTCCCACCCATGAATCAAATTTGCACGCTGTAAAAAGAGCTGCAGGAAGCTGCCTGCAACCCGCCAGGTCTGATTCATCTCCCTGAAGGGCATGAGCTGGTTGTAGTTGATAATGATGTCTCCAAAATTTGGGTCAAGGAGAGCTCCCTTGGCCTCATCTGACCGCTGCTTTATCAGCTAATTTCTCCTTGCGTCAAAGGGATAAGGGAACTGGCATGGCCACCAGGACAAGGAGAAAAGAATCCAAAGGGGTGAGGAAGGAGGGAGACTTGGGGAGAGAAATGTAGGGCCGAGGGGTACCCATTCAGCCCCAGAATTACTAAGTATCCCTTTTGTCAGCTCCAGGCCTCTGGGTCTTTGCTGCTGCTAACCCTCCCACCCAAAAGTTCAGCCTCTTTATTCTGCACCCACCCAAATCCCACCCTCTTCAAAGTCCCCACGGCCTCCAGCATTCTCCTCAAGTCCCTTTTGGTGGTTCTCATCTACCCTGAATTCCTCCTGCAATTACAGCAAGGGAAGAGCCATCTACGTGGAAAGACAAAGTTGCTTCTCAACTTCTGCCACTCAGACCTCTTAAGGCCTCTCAGACCTTAAGAATTAGCACTGTCTCTGAGGTCTTCTGCATCTCAGTTCTTTTTTCCCAAGGCCTGCCCTGCCCGGTGTGTCTACCCACAGGCTCTAGGCCTTTCAGTACATGCTGATATTAGATCTAAAGGAATTTTCCTAAAATATTGCTTTGATCCTGGAACTGCCTTCTTAGAAAACTTCTGTGCCTCCTCATTGCTGATAAGAAAAGTTCCAGTTCCTTAACTGAGTACCCTAATCTCTCCAGTATATGGTTCCCACCTTCCCTAATACCACTGACTTCCCTAAATATTCTGGAGTTACAAGAAAATGGAAACACGGATCATAGCATGGTCTTTCCTCTGCCTGAACTGGCTGTCCTCTTTCCACTAGCTAAACTGCAGGCCCCTCATAAGCCTGTCTATCCAACCCAGCCCACACCCCCAATCTGTCCTCTCCCTTAACATGTGTATGCATTACCCAGAGCACTCATTTGGCAAGCACATATTACTTTTAGTGTTCTGGAATAAAAACAAAACAAACAAACAAACAAACAAACAAAAAACCCTCTTGTGATTCATGTCTTCATAAGAAGTTATTCAACTGAACATATGAGATTGACATTTGTTAGGTCACAGATGGCCAAATACTGACAGTTTCATGTGGCTCAACATGCAAACGCGGTTACAGATACAAAGCCAGTTCTTTCCCCCATATCCAGGGCTTCAGGCACAGAATCCATGTTTCCTTCTGGAAAGTTATTTTTTTTTAAGGATTTTATTTATTTGACAGACGGAGTTCACAAGCAGGCAGAGAGACAGGCAGAGAGAGAGGAGGAAGCAGGCTCCCTGCGGAGCAGAGAGCCTGATGCAGGGCTCGATCCCAGAACCCTGGGACCATGACCTGAGCCGAAGGCAGAGGCCTTAACCCACTGAGCCACCCAAGCGCCCCTGGAAAGTTATTTTTTTAATTCACCAAACAACCATTGCAGTTTTTCTGATTGCACAGTGGTTGAGAGAGTCCAGTAAGTTTTAATATTTTTTTCTCACCAAGCTGCAATAATTCAGTCAAGAGATCCGTGTCTGTATTATGCATGGGTCCCTCTAGTCAACAATTATTCTTTGATTCGGAACTGGCCCTGGGTTTCTCTACTCCTGAGGGTCTCGAAAATAAATTTCTCAGAAAGCTATTAAAAAAAAAAAAAACTACAGGGGCACCTGGGTGGCTCAGTCAGTTAAGCATCTGCCTTCGGCTCAGGTCAATCCAGGGTCCTGAGTTCAAGCCCCATGTCAGGCTCCCTGCTCTGTGTGGAGCCTGCTTCTCCCTCTCCCTCTGCCCCTCCCCACTACTCATGCTTGCTCGATTTCTCTCTCTCTCAAATAAATAAATAAAATCTTTTTAAAATGTACTACAGACTATTTGACTTATGAAATTATTACTTATAGCTCTGGAAGCTGGGAAGTCCAAGATCAAGCTGTGTGCATCGTCACATTCTGGAGCAGGTGCTTCTCCTGGTTCACAGCTGGTGACTTACTGTGCCCTCACAGATGGAAGGGGTCAGAGATCTTTCTAGAGCTTCTTTTTTTTTTAAGATTTTATTTATTTATTTGAGACAGAGAGCATAAGTGGAGGGGAGGGGCAGAAGGAGAGGGAGAAGCAGGCTCCCTGATGAGTAGGGAGCCCAATCTGGGACTCTGTCCCTGGACCCTGAGATCATGACCTAAGCCGAAGGTAGATGCTTAAACGACTGAGCCACCCAGGCATCCTTCTAGAGCTTCTTTGATAAAGGCATTAATCTCATTCATAAGGGCTGTGTCCTCATGAGTTAATCACCTCTCAGAGGCCCCGCCTCCTAGTACCTAAAAGGTTATTTTCCTTTTAGAAGACAATTATCATTTGCAATACTTTTAACTATTTATTTTTAAAATTTATAATTTGGATTCAAAAATAAATCTAGCAATCTGAAAATTATTAACCACAATTAAAGCTACCATTTATTGAGCATTTATAATATGCCTAGCGGTGTTCTAAATACTATAACAAAGGGGCGCCTGGGTGGCTCAGTGGGTAAAGCCTCTGCCTTCAGCTCGGGTCATGATCCCAGGGTCCTGGAATCAAGCCCCACATTGGGCTCCCTGCTCAGCAGGGAGCCTGCTTCCTCCTCTCTCTGCCTGCCTCTCTGCCTGCTTGTGGTCTTTGTCTGTCAAATAAATAAATTTTAAAAATACTATAACATATATTTAGATGCTTAACCTTTCTGAGTTTGAGATTTAAGTGGCTAAACAATTACCTCAAGGTGCCACAGCTGTTCTCATTAAAGCTGGAATTTGAATCCTTGCTCATTAAGTCCAAAGACCCATCCTTAACCACCGAACTACACTGGCATTCAGACGTCTTGAAAACCCTAGGAGAACTCCATGTGGTTGCAAACCTAGTGTGTGCATTTGTGTAATTGTCCTGTACATGAAACTGAAATAGATTATGACCTGCTGTGTCCCTCTGATGACAGAAAAAGCATGGGATTGGAAGGGACTGCTCCCATGGCCACACGGAGAACTCGTTAAAAATTGTCATGTCTGGTATATCACGTAGATTTTGCGGACTTCAGAATTAAGGGCCAGGGAGTACACAGATCTATTGGATAACCATGGTGTCTCCCTCCATTTTAAAATACATTTTAATTTTAAAACACAGATGTGTTTTGTGGGAATGGAAACTTTACACAAATTTTTAACATAAGCATGAAACTTCAAAGAAACGTCTTGCTCTTGACCTACTATCTTTCAACTCTCTGGGGTTTCCATTCACTTCCCTTGCAGTTAGGAGGGTGGGAAAGTTTGAGATATATTCTTTGATCTATTTTAAAGTCTCTGCTATTATGCAACAACATTTGGCTCATAAGAACTCGTTGATTTTCTTACTTTCTTTCTTTCTTTCCTTCTTTCTTTCTTTTTTTTTTTTTTTTGAGAGAGAAAGAGGGAGCAAGTTGTTGGCAGCGGGGGCGGGGGGGGCAAAGGGAGAGAAAGAGAGAGAGAATTCCAACCAGGCTCCATGCTCAGCCCAACGTAGGGCTCAATCTCATGACCCTGAGATCATGACCGGAGCTGAAATCCAGTCAGATGCTCAACCAACTGAGCTACCCAGGCACCCCAGAACTAGTACATTTCTTTGAAAGAAGACAGTATCTATGAATGGGGAACCTCTGTGGGTAAATTCCGCACAGCTAACACCTTTCCTGAAGCTTTTACAAAGGTACAGCTGTGCCAAAGGAAGTCACCATCCATTGTCTCCAGAACAGTCTGCTTAAATGTCAAGCACAGGCTGAAACATCTCATGCTCAGCATTTCTCAAACCCAGGCAGAGAATTAATACCTGATCTAGTGCTGTAGGCACAGGATGGCCCAATGCCTGGGACCGGAGACTGTTAGTCACCACTGCATCTTCTTTCCCAGTGCCCTGAGCTGATGTGAGAATGCTCTGGAAGTCTGTGCCCTTGTCACCAAGTGATAGTGAGAATGGTGAGAAAAAGCATGGTATAGGGTAAAGCTTGAGGGCTGAGAAGTCACCCAGACCTTGTAGGAATCCTGGCCCCGCTGCTCAGTTATTTGCCCTTCGGAGAGTTACTCAGCCTCTCTGAACCCCAGGTTCCTGCTCTGTAAAATGGTAATGAAGATAATAATAGTTTGTAAACTAATTGGGAATATCCACGGGATAAATAAATGTAAAGCATCTAGATCAGAGCTGGGCACATCGCCAATTTCCAAAAAAAATGCAACCATCACCATGGTCATGAATTAGGAGAGATAAGCAATGCTCTCCCAGGCAGTTCCAAGTTTCCAATCACTGTCCTTTTTTCTGTCTCATACATGGAGAGTAAAAGCATCCATTAGCGCCCCATCCTTCGTTGTCACAGCCCTGCCTGAGATCCGGCAGATTCTCAAGGCCAAGACTATCAAACCTGCCATCTCCACTTGGACTTTACGACCCCCCAGCTACTTCCTCTCCTTGTGCCTCAGCCTCTTTTCTTCCTTCTCCCTTTTGAAACTAGTGTCTCATCTAATCAATTTCTCTTCTTGTCTTTTGTATGAGACATCTCTCCTCTCAGGAGCTGACACTCCTGAGAGTTCCCTCACCTGAAATTCCTGGCTTCCCTCTTGGCCACCACTGTGAGAGCCACGCACTTGGAGGCCAGACTGGGTTGGAGCCCATGCTCTGATCCCCAGCAGGTGTGTGACATTCCTTGTCCACTACCCCTCTCTAACCTTCAGTTTTTTTTTTTTAGACTTTTTAAAATTTATTTATTTGACTTATAGAGAGATCACAAGTAGGCAGAGAGGCAGGCGGGGGGTGGGGGGAAGCAGGCTCCCCACTGAGCAGAGAGCCCGATGTGGGACTCGATCCCAGGACCCTGAGATCATGACCTGAGCCGAAGGCAGCGGCTTAACCCACTGAGGCACCCAGGTGCCCCAACCTTCAGTTTCTTAATCACCACAATGAGAATTGAGATTTTTAATTCCACGAGATCATGAGAACTCAATGAGGCAGCGTACATGATGTGGCTGGTAGGAACATAAAAGGCGCTTGGAGAAATTTAGTCATAGTCACCTTTGCAGCTATCAAAGCTCAGTGCAAAATCCTCCTCTTCCAGGACACACATCCTCATTGTTGCCGGTCACACTGGTGGTCTGCAGCTCTCAGGTCCATAACTCCAGGGTGCTGGAAGATCTCCATGGATAACTGAAGTTCAATTCTAGCTCCAAGATGTATTCACTGTGTGTAACCTAGACTAAATCCCTCAATTTCTCAGATTCTTGATTTCTGTATCTACTTAAACATGGCAAGTCACATACAGGTGGTGTAAAAATTGAAGAGACTGCATGGAAGCACAGTGTGGCGTTTTAGAAACGGATTCCAAGATGGTGCCCGCCAGATGTTAGTTTGTACCAAGGATACTTTTTTTTTAAGATTTTATTTATTTATTTGTCAGAGAGAGCACAAGCAGGCAAAGCGGCAGGCAGAGGCAGAGAGAGAAGCAGGCTCCCTGCTGAGCAAGGAGCCTGATTCGAGACTTGATCCTGGGACCCTGGGATCACGACCTGAGCCGAAGGCAGTGGCTTAACCAACTGAACCACCCAGGCGTCCCATGTACCAAGGATACTTTTGATGGCAGGTATAAATTCGGTCTCTCCAGCCTGACCTTTTCAAGGGCATAGGTTTTTGTTTTGCGATTTTTAGTACAACCTTAAGCTTTTTACAAGTGAAGACCCTATGTCTCTTGGTCATTCTAAAAGGATAAAGAGGATGCATTCCCTTGGAAAGGCTTGTTGCAGATTTGGGAAGTAAGCAAGGAATTAGAAGGTTACTAGATGGATTGGGATACTCGAAGGAACAGCTAACAACACTCAGAGAAAAAGCAGAAGGAAGGAGAAAATGGCCACGATCCATCCATCCTCCTTTGCAGAAGAAATAGCTGAGGCTCTCCACCCTCCAGTGCGAGGGTAGCTGCTCTCAGTGTCCTCCTGTCAAGAACCCATGACAAGACAGACTTTTTCCTCCAGGGCCATCTTTCTTCAGTACCCAGGCCTTCCAGCCACAACTGGAGCTCAGATAATTAAAGAAATTTCTGTTTGTGCCTAATTGTGTTCACCAGAGACCCATGCAAGCCTGCTCGTGTAGGGAGGATTGGGAACAGGAGCTGGGCTGGGGATCCCCCTGGGAAAGAACCATTAAGTCAAAGTCCAAGACCATAACTCAAGGACTGGGCTAGAGGCAGCCAATGACCTGGTAGAACCACAGGTGCAGCTGGTACCTCACACAGAAAATTGGAGATTGTTTTTCTCTTTTTAAACCAGAATTTCTTTAGTACCCCTGTTATCTGAAAATGATAAACAAATCAACAAAAATCTGACAAGGAAGCTATTGTCCTAAGAGATTTTCATTCCAACAGTCAAAAAATCTGAATTCAGTCTAGTTTCTCCCTCTGAACTTGAGCATTTCCTTAACTTTTCATGGGTCTTAGCTTCCTCCTCTATAGAAGGAAAAGGTTGGGCTGGAGGCTTTAAGTCTCTCTCAAGGCCAGAGTTATCCAGCCAAAGTCTCTCACCCAGACTGTGTGAGGGTAACTACACATGTACAGACCCACCCAACCCTATTTTTGTGGAAATCATGGCTCCCGGGCATGTCTCATATTTGCTGCATAAATTAGTTATCTTGATTACTTTGGTCTTCATGATTTTCCACCCTTCCTGCTCGGCATCAGAAGCAATGCCTTCCGTGGTTGCCAGTGCTGATGTCAAGTGTGACTTCTGATCGCCATGACCCTCTGCTGTGCCTCCTCACTGGGGCTGCCAGTGAGTGCTGGAATGGCTCTGGCTGAACCACACCCGCTCGTACTAAAGTCACTGCAACACACTGAGTTACTGCTACAAGTCCGGGTACCAGTGCTCCTGAGGCCTTGGGCTCCCCATGCCCCACAGGGATTTTAGGCAAATAGCTCCCTTCCCATACTTCCCTATATCCACATTACTCTAAGGCTCAGGTGTGGTTGCTCAGGCGTGGCTTGGCTGGCTTGGCACTCTGCACCTCCCAGAACCATTCCTTGAACAAGAAGTGGGCTGCCCTACCCTCTGACCTTACACTTGGTTCTTTCTAACCTCTACCTGATGAAGGTTCCTGAGTCCCTCATAAGACAAGCTCTGTTCATAGGCCCACCCCATCATCATACTTGTTTCTCAATCATAGGATGATTACAAATTAGATTCAAGAAGAGACCCACTCATATGATTATATGAAATAAAGGCTGGATAACCTCAGCACGGGAAGCAAAAATTGAGCCTGGTTGGAGGCAGATCAGTGACCTAATAATACTAACTGGCAGTGGGACTCCTCCATGCATTGGAAAGGCTGGAGTCATAGCCTACCTCTGTTAGGAGAGGTACAAGAAGGAAGGAAGCAAGCTAGTCTTTTTCTTCTCTCTCTTTTGACATCCTGTTATATTCTTTCTCTACTTTTTTCCCCACCCCTGGGACAGCTGAGGAATCATAGCCTGCCTGTTAATATTCCCTTCTGGAACTCTAGAATGTCATAATTTATTTTCTTAAGTATTTCTAAATAGGAAAACAAGCCAATTGACATTTCATCAATGTTGCTACTACCAAATAAGTCAAGGCCTCCATTTGCCCTGAGCTTCTGCTATCATTAGGATTCACCTCCTCATGCTAAGCAAGTATTCACGGAGATCAAAGAGCAACTTGTCTGATTAATCTTTGCTAATTAGCCTTCTTCCAGTCTGAATTCTTGGTGCCCTCAGGAGTGCTTGATAAGGCCCCCTCAGTCTATAGGTAGAGTGATTCTTAGCAAAATTCTCACATTCTGGGCCTTTGTACTTCTCTCCGTATTCATGTCTGCTCACTCCCCATATCCCTCCAAACAACCCCCCAACACACACACACACACACACACACACCTGCACATCACACCACATACACCCAAGTGCATAAATTATCAAGTGAGAAATTGTGTGGTGCACTCTCTACTCAGTTTCAAACTTGGAAAAGGGATGCGTCACTAGGGTCTGGAATGATTGGAAAAGAGGGGGGAACATGCTCCAGGATGGTGTAGTCAAGAAACATGTGTTAGTGAGTATTAGGCTATGCAAAATAAGTCAGTCAGAGAAAGACAAATATCATACGATTTCATATGGAGGGATGAGGGAGACATGTTATAGGGATGAAGGAGTGCACTTGTCATGATGGGTGCTCGGTGATGCATGGAAATGTGGTATTACTACATCATATAACTAAAACTAATATTACACTGCATGTTAACACAAAAACTAAAAACTGGAGGAGAAGACAAAGCATGAGAGACTGTGGATTCTGAGAAGCAAACTGAGGGTTTTGGAGGGGAGGGGGGTTGGGGGTTGGGTGAGCCTAGTGGTGAGTATTATGGAGGGCACGTATTGCATGGAGCACTGGGGGTGGTGCATAAATAATGAATCTTGGAACACTGAAAAATATTAAATTAAATTTAAAAACTAACAAAACAGTTTAAATTTAATAAAATAAATTTTAAATAAAAACTAAAAAAACAAGAACAACAACAACAACAGAGAAACATCTTAGCAAAGGGATTTCAGGCTGGAAAGTGGAAGGAAATGGTCAAGGCCCTTTATTGCTAGGATAAAGGTTTTTCCTAGGGAGTAGTACAGGAAGTGACACAGCACAATGGCTTTTGGGATCCTCAGAGGAACTGGTTGCAGGCATGGAATCCCAACATAAGGAGGGTCTGAATTAGGGTTGCAGCAGGAATGGGGAGGGGAGGACTGTTATAAGTAATCCAGAAAGAAGAAGGAACAGAAAAATGGGTAAAGACACAATATCTCCATTATTTTCAGCCTGGTACTTTTTCCAAAGCCAAGTTCCCTCTGAGACAGAAGTTGCCAATTGTCCCACTTTATCTATTCTTGTCTTCTTCCAGGGGGGGACATTCTTGATCTTTAGCTACATATGACAGAATATAGCTTACACGCTCCAATCCCCTTGTCCTGGGAGTGGTCATGTGACTAAATTTCATCCCAATGGGATGGAAGTGGAAGTGTGGGGCAACATCCAGGTTGTGGCTCACAGTAAGGGCCATGCCCTCTGTTTTCTCTCCCCATCCCTCCTGCGTAATGAAGATGGCATTGGGGGCCTTCATGGACCATGCAGACCAGACCACAGCCTTGGAATGGCAGAACAAAGAACAAGGAACTCTGGGCCCCTATTTTCTCCCAGAATGGATCCTGGCTCAGGTATTTCAGAGTGAGGGAACTCAGGGTGTCTGCTGTGCAGTCAGTTAAGTGTCTGACTTTGATTTTAAACCTGGTCAAGATCTCAGGGTCATGAGATCGAGCCCCATATTGGGCTCTGTGCTGGGCATGGTACCTGCTTAATATTGTCTCTGTCTGTCTGCTGCTCATGCCTATGTGCTCGCTCTCGCTCTCTCTCTCTCTCAAAAAAAAAAAAAGAAAGAAAGAAAAGAAAAAAGAAAAGAGAAAAAGAGTGGGGGAACTAATCTGTAAGCCATTCTGATTTTATCCCTGTTTTATGTTACTGAATCTACCTCCTAGTTAATACACTTTCTATCTCACAGATAGAAAACATTTCAAAAACAGTAAAGTTTTAAATTAATGTAAAAAAAAGCAAATGCTTTAAAAACAAGGCAATTTTATATACTAAAAGTTATCTCAAAGATATCACTACAGTACTTTGAGAAAATATGTTGATAAGCCTCAAAACCCTTAACTCCCACCAGGTCTTCAAGGATCAGTGAATGCCAAGCTTCAAAAAAGGAGAAAGTTGGTTTTTCTGTTTGTTTTTTTTTTTTCAAAAGAGAGAGAAGAATCTGGCATTCTTGGAGAGTAAACCAAGGATAGCATTTTAACAGAGATGGCAGAGATAAAGGAAAGGAAAAGGGCACCTTGTGCCATTATGATGTTCCTTCCATGATTCCTCAGAAATCTTTAATAAAGGGTGATAAACCCAAGAATGTCTGATGTGAATGTCCTTTTTCAGATAAATATGCTCAGAGACCATCATGTCTAGACTGATGCAGAGTGAAACAGATAAACTATAGGGGAAAGAGGCAGGAAGTTCAGAGAAATATGGCAAGATTTATAATCCTCTAGGTATTTCTGGAACTCTGAGAAGAGGACTCTGGATAAAAGCAACATGATCTGGATCTCTCAGGACAGGCCATGCCAGCAGACATCCAGGTCACTACAGAAGTGCAACCCCCATTATGATCATTGATGAAAACAAGAGTGGGTTGGGTATTGTTGTGAAGTGGCATAATATTATAAAGCCCACCTTAGACACAGGTGAAACAGAAGAACTGGAGCTTCAGCCAGGGAACCTACAGGGTCTTTCAATTTGGCACGATCAACATTCAGGGCTAGAGAGTTCCGTGTTGTGGGGGACATCCTATGCATTGTAGCATGTGTATTAGCCTCTCTGGCCTCTCCCCACTAGCTACCAGTAGCCATTTCCCCCAGTCGTGACAATTAAAACTGTCCCCCAGGGGACAAAATTGCCCTCCGTAGAGAACCACTGCTATATAGATTTACAGGTCATCAGTATGGAGGTCATGGTTAAAAGTGAGAGTCAGCTGGGTTCTCTGGAGACAGAAGAGGAAAAAACAACAAACAACCTTGGTGGATTCCCAAGGAGAAGGAACAGCTCAAAAAGATGGACTCTATATTGCTCAGCGATTTATTGCCTGATTGTGTAAGATGATTCTACCAGAGAAGAAGGAAACGTTAGGACAAGAGAAGCAACAGGGCATCAGCGATGATATAGAAGGGACACAGGACAGAGATCTATTCCATCTATTCCTTTCTCCTTCACATCTCTGGGTAGCCTTTCCAGAAATCCATCCCCCAATGTACTCAAGAATCTGTTCCCTCAAAAGGGGAAATAATTCCACTTTATGGCGTCTGCTTATGGAACTGCCCCCATCTAAGGCCATGACAGCAGGTCTATGCCACTTGCCATTGTACACCTAACACCTAACACATGTCTGGCACATAGTAGATGCCCCCAAAATAGTAACTGAATTAACGAATGCATGAATCACTAAACAAGCTGATCTCATGAAATAAATTATCATCACCTTCATTTTATATGTAAGAAAACTGAAACTCCTATCAGTTAAGTGACTTTCTTACCAAGGTGAAAGCCACATGACCAATACAGTCGTATGACTGAAATCCAAGCTTGTCCAATGCTAAATTCTATTTTCTTTCTGTGACACACCAGATGTGTCCCATTTGTAGATGGCACTTTGAGCATCTCCACAGCCCCTCTGTCTCAAGATATGCAAGCTTCACAGAGGACACTGGGAACAATGTGTCTGCAGACATGCACTGCGGGAGCCTCTCACTTCTAAACTCTCCAGCTCAGGTGGGATCTCTGTTCCTGGGAACCTGGGCTATCACAAGTTCTACTCCCCTATCTAAATATGATTCACATTCTAATTAAAATTCTGTCTGGATACACAGCTGAGTCCTTCCAGCCTATTCTCCCCCAAACTACCTAACTGAAAATTGGGTGGAGAGGTATAAACAGTCTGATTTAACTAGCAGGCTGTGTTCCCAAAGGTTCTTTAAGTGGATTGTTTGGATTTTAGAATATGCTTTTTTGCTAAAGAAAAAAAAAACTGTTACGAGGAGTGGCTAGGCTTCCAGTTTAGACCACTGGGGGTCACTTAAGACACAGGCAAAATGAGTTTCAATACATGTAGCCTTTGTTCAGGCTCCTGGAAGTTGGAATAAAGTTTCCTAAGTAAGGATAGACTCAGAAAAAGCCTTTAAAAAGATAGATGAAAACCTCCTACTTTCTCCTAAAATAAAAACTCTGCAATTGCCCTGTTATAAAACTACTGTCAGAAAGAATGGCTTACCAACAACTTCTCTAAGACCCAAATCATAATTCTTAACTTTTTAAAAATATTCTCTACCCCCAAGGTGGAACTGAAACTCACGACCCCAAGATCAAGAGTCACATGCTCTACTGACTGAGCCAGCCAGGTGCCCCAAGGATGCACTATTGTTCTTTATTCCAAATCGTAAGTTTTAATAGAACACTCTGAAATGTAAGTGCCTTGTCCCCAACCTTCTATACTCACATCAGTGTTTAATTATTTAAGATTACACTTTGCAACAAATTTGACTTAGAACTGTCAAAAGGAGGTTACATTGACGTATGATTATCTTTCTGCTGACTTACTCTTTCGCTTCTATGTCTAGCAGGCATCTAAAAACATAACAAAACCAGAACAAAACTCCCCATTTCCTCTTTAAGCCCCTATTCACCCTGACCAAAACACTTTTTTTTCTAAAATCTTTTCCCTTTTGTTCACAAAATAAGACATTATCCACGTTGGGGGCTCAAGCCAAACAGTAATTGCTCTGTTCTGTCATGATCGACTCTTCACATCCAAACCGTGATAAAATTTCATGCATTCTGCCTTCAAAAATCTGTCCTGAATCTGTCTACCTCTCTTCAACTTCACTGTTACCGACACAGATGCCATGTCTCTCCTCCAGCCCATTGAAAAGGGCCCTTAGCTACCTTCCCTGAGCAATTCTTCCCCTACTGCCCAGTCTCTGTACATCAGCTGTATGGAAGAGCACAAGATTTGAAGTAGAGTTAACCAGCCTAGGAGGCAGCCTTCCTTTACTCATTATACTGGCTTTGCCCAGTCCTCCTGGCATTACCTGTTACTTCAGTCTGGCCCAGAGAGATGATCACTGGATCCTCCACTTCATAAGGCAGATGGATATAATCCTGGCTCTTACTGAAAGTGACTGTCCTTCAGGTTCTAGGCTACTTGAGTACAGGCAATCTATCAATCCTATTAAAATACGTGGCTTGCAAGAGCCTGGCTGGCTCTGTCAGTAGAACATGAGATTCTTGATCTTGGAGGTGTAAGTTCAAGCCCCCTGTTGGGTGTAGAGATTACTTAAAACCAGAATCTCTATCTATCTACAAATAAATAAATAAATAAATAAATAAGACTTAAATTCAAGGGCACCATTACATTCCAAACATAGAATTTTCATCTAAATTCAGACTGTCCTATTATAATCAAGTTTTATAAGTCTGCTTTTGAAGATAACTTGATGACCAAAAATGTCACCGTGTAGCATTTTGTTTGGAAAGTCTCAGTCTCTACAGAGCAAACTGTCCTGACAACCCTTCACCAAAGTAGCCTTCTGGGTTCTCTCTATAGGTTTTCAAGAAGTTGGCTCACACTGACCATTCTGCCTTTTTCACCCTGACCACTTCAGATAGGATACTCAGACAGGTCTCTACCTGATACCACAGAGACCCAACCCCTATTTCTGGCTTACCTCCTTGCTTCACTTGCCCAGCCCAAAAAGAGCATAAAAGAAAAACCAATTGGTTAAATTAATTTTCACCAAACTAACTTCTCCAAGTTTGATAGAATAAATAAGCACTGACGGACCTTTCTTCCAGATACATTCACATCGGTTAAGATTATGATCTTTACAGTTAGTGGGATCGAGGAAAATGTAACAACTCTTCTGACAATGTGTAGAAACATTTTTTAAAATTTTATTTTATTTTTTCAGTGTTCCAAGATTCATTGTTTACAGAAACTTGTCTGAGGAAGGGGACCACCACCCAGGCAGCGTAGCTCTGTTTAGAAACCTGACCCTGAGGTTATTTCTGCTGTGCTGCTTACTGCTTATCTTCTGGACCCAGAGTACTATGATGCTGTAATTTAGTTCATCAAAAGGTTTCCAGTGTGAATTAGTTTAAGCTGTTCTTTAGGGGTAATCACTTGCTTTGGTTAGCTATTTGCATAAGAGTGGAGAGTAATATTTCTTTCAAAAGGCTGAACTTCGTAGGAAGCTACTAAGAGTAACTCAGCCAATCATTATTGCCCATTAATATCACAAATTTCTCTGATGTTAATGAACTCTAGAAACAGGCTTTAATTGGTGAAAACATGACTATTTTAGTTGGTTTCACAGATATTAATAATAAGTTGCTCTTGCTGAAAACATCTGGATTGTCTGTAATATTGTGGAGATACTCCCTTCACTTGTATGAAGTAAGACATAAGAACCTAGCGAGGCCTGTAACCTGTGTGCCCTAGGCAGTCCTATGTTGAGCCATTTGTTTGGAAAACTCTGGTTGCCTGATGCCAACTATAATCCTGCCTCCAGAATATTGTTGGTGTGTTCAGATCATCTGAAAGAACAGAGGCTGAGTCTTGAATGGGCTTATGGGATAGGTCTTATGAACTTGCACCTGCTTGCTAATAGATGTCTACTTAACATGGTAAATGTAAACATCTAAGGCAGAATTTGGTCTACTTTTTTGCTTTCCTTATAATCTAGCAGCAGGATTGTTGGGACAGTTAATCTCAATCCTCTCCAATGATGAATGCCTAATATCCGTGACCAAATTGGCTTAGTTGAGTTAGCAACATAGAAAGCTCATAAATATTTAAGGTTAGTCCTCTTACCCCAACTTCATGACAGCAAAGCACATCCAGGCAGCAGCAAGAGTTCAGGAGACATAGCAGACTCACTGCAGGATGCAGGAGGGTCATATGATAATTTGTAAGTCAGGGATTATCATAAGGGGACAGGTCATTGAGAAGCTCCTGAAGGGCAGGGGATGGGAAGGACTGGCTAAAGCTAATGGCAAAGCAGTGGAAGAAAGGAGAAAAATGTGGTGGAACAAAGCTCAAGGTAAGGTTTTTCTGTATGTGGTGAGGTCAGGGGTTGCTGCTCAGCTAGGGGCGAAGGATACAAGAGGGTCCCATTAAAGGGTACATGCCAGTCACACCCAAAGCATTTGTTCAATCAGCCATCCTTGAGATGGGGACACTCATGCAGGCAATGGCTGTCCCATTCAGAAGAGGAGTAATTTTCCAAAGTTCAAAGTAGGTACAGATGTGTGCATGTACACACACACACACACACACTTGATGCTGACATTGGCAGAGCATGTGCATGGGTCTGTGCAAGTAAATTTTTGTGGAAGCTTGGAGACTCCTTCCTGCTGAAGACTTAAAACAAAGAGCTTCACCAAGGCTTTATGCGGATGAATCAATTCCATCTGCATTCCCTGCTCCTACCCTCATCATGGCAGGATTTTCATATCCTGAGAAATTCCAGATAATAGAACAGGATTTTTTTTCTTAGCATGTGCAATTATTTCTGTAGTTCACCCTCCACTATGCAAACATTCACCATGGCAGCCTTGAATCAGAATCTCTAGGGATAAGGTAGGAAATATGAATTCATAAAATCTCCCCCAAATGATTCAATACAATAAAGTATAAGAACCAGGGGTTCCTGGGCTGCCTGGGTGTGAAGGTGGTTAAGCATCTGACTCTTGGTTTTGGCTCATGTCATGATCTCAGGGTCATGAGATCGAGCCCCACATTGGGCTCTGCACTCAATGTGGAGTCTGTTTAAGACTCCCTCTCCCACTGCCCCTCCCCTCTTCTCTGTCTAAAATAAGTAAATAAATCTTTTTAAAAAACAAAAATAAATAAATATGAAAACGGTTTTCTGTGTATGCCTGGGGACTTGTCTTCAATTCTCTCCTGAAAGTCATGGGGGTGGAGTCAATCTACCTCCTATCTCTTAGGTCCTTCTCCTAACAGAGAGGAAATGAAGCTGTGCATGGGTTGCCATGTTCACATGAGTTCTTAGGGGCCTTTGCAAACAGGTCCATCCACTTGCTCTGGCAGAACCAGAGCAGGCACCATGGAGCCCCTATTGCCAGGCAGATGAAAAGAGGTAAGTTAGGGGCGAGGTAGGAGAAAGGGTGTGAAACATAGAGAGAGAAAGGAATCTGTGAAAAGATGAAAGCATTTTTGCTTCCATAAAGTGAAGAACCAAATCCACATCTTATGGACATTTTGTTCCTCTGTGCAGGGAATAACTAAAAGGGATCCTTTAGATGTATGAGTCTTACTAGAAATGTGACTGTATAGTATGGACGATGTCTGGAAAATACTATTTGTTATAAATGGCTGGGGTTTTTAATGGACTATGTGAGCACTGCATTCAAACACACATACTGGACATGAAGTATTTAGACAAATGATGTCTTTAAAATACAAAAATTAATGTCATATTTTATAAGATCAACCTCAAACATGCCAAAAACTTTCATCACTGGTGATGTGGAGGATAGTGTTATGCAAGGGATGATAGGAGATGCATACAGATTTTGCATTAAGACCCATATTTACTAGCTACTCACAGTACGTTATCCGGTTATCTGGACTTTCACAGATCAAGCTGGAATACACAGGAGAGAAACTCCTTAGTAGTCGATAAGAGCTTCAGATCTCAGAGCTTAGCGATAGTCTGTGTATTTCCAAGTGGTCCCTAGTGCTGGCAGAAGATGAAATACACCACAGGCAGAACTTTAACAGGGGGAGGGGGTCAAGAAGGGAAGAGCAAGGAGCAGGGAGGGAGGAAAAAGAGGTCTCATGGTGTCTTGGTATTACTCAAGTACAAAATAAATTAATTGTAGATTAAGCTGTTAAGTAACAGGACCTATCTGGAGAGTCTTGAATATCATATTCAGAAGTTTGAACATCAATAGACAGAGGGGGGGTTATCAAAACAGTTTTAAATAGGGAAATATGACAGATCAGATTCCTGGTTTTGACTGATCACGTGGCTTGCAGGGTGGAGACCATCTCAATTCATGAGAAAAACATGTGGGTCATAAGAACTGTTATAGTCTATTTACTGTTTAATTAACTATATAATTGTGTGTGTGTGTGCCCACCCACGCGTGCGTGTGTGTTGGTAACATTTACTGTGTCATATAGTACTTTGCAGTTTGTTAACATCGATTGGCGCAAGGAGCCTGTGATGTAGCCAGGCATTATTATCTCTCCATTTAACAGATAAGGAAACTAAGCCTGAAGAGAGTAACAACTCGCCTGAGATCACATAAACAATGAGGGCTGCAGCCGTTCTCTAGACCAGATCACTTCATGTCTGGTATTTTTCTAGAACTCTGTATTTTCAAGACTGCCATCTTCTAACACATTCTACTAAATCCTTTAAAATCTTTTGAGATCAGAAGAGTGATGAGGAAATCACTTTGTTTTCTCACAGGGAAAGATGGAGGGGAAACACATCCAGCTTTCCAGGCCACCTAGGCAGAATGAGCAGGGTTCTCCAAACCTCCATGCCTTTGAACATGCTGTTCCACTACCTGGAACACCTTCCTCCCTCAAAGCTTTTCTGTTTTTATAGCACATAGTCATCACTTCCTCCAGGAAGCCTTCCCAGATCTCCAATGGCAGCATCATGCTCTTCCTCTGCAATTCTAATACTCAAGGGTCATGTTTATCATAGCACCTACACCATATTGTAGTACTTATTCACTGCTTTGTCTTTTCCATTAGAACTGTGAGCTCCTAAACCTAAGAAACATTTCTCTTTTACTCCTATATCCCCAATTCCTGGCACAGGGCATGGCACATGCCAAGTAATCAAAAACTGGTTGTTGGTTTGATTTTGCTGAATAACATTTACTGAAGGAGCCACATGCAACCTACCAAGGTTAAGGTTAGAAACGAAATCTATTTGCCACACACACAAAAAAAAAAATCCCTGCACCTTGCACCAATCCTATCTCTTCTAAGCTCTAATCTCCTCTGCACAATTTATCACCAGAGCAACTGTCTGAAAATGCTTTTTCCTTATCTCACAGGGCCATAATAAAAGCTCGTTTACTTTAAGCAAATGACATTTTTTTTCACTTCTATTTTTTTCTCTTGCTCTTTTTTCCCCTTCTATTTACTTATCTACTGGCAGCAAGAAAAGAAAAATGATTCTGATCTCTATTTAGATATTTGATATACAACGTGTTTAGACAGGGATAGCTATAAATTGCTAGCTAGGCACAGTTTGAATATCTAAAACCTGTTTGTTCTATTTTGGATTCCATGATGGCAGAGGAAAGGAGGAAAAACACACACACCACCCATGAGTAGACTTAAAGGTTCGAATGTTTATTATTTCCAAGGCAATATATGAGTTCCTGATCAGCATCAATCACCAAAAGGAATTCATCTAACCCCACAAAAACTGGAAATTAGCAACAGTCTTCAGAATTCAATCTAATCAGCCTTGGTTGAGCCTGGGTTCGATTTGGTCACTCACCGGCTTTGTGAGCCTTGGCCAGGAGCATGTCTTTCTGTGCCTCAGTTTTGTCACTGGCAAAAGGAGGAGTTGGGTCTAAATAAGACCTTGAAAGACCCAACTCCATCAATTTCTTGCAGAAGTCATCCCAACATATCTATACAATTTGTTCTGTCAGGGAGTGATTTGCTGGACTCACATGTTGAGTGACTAGACCACGTCTGGTCTCTCTCTACCAGACACACAGGTCCTTCCCCGGAAAGGCTCTGCCACAGCTCCCAACATGAGTGTGCCTGCTGCAATATTACCCTTTTTTCCTAATGAAGCCAAACATTGGTATTTTATAAATGACCTAATTTAGTCTGCATCAACTACTTCCTAATCATGGAAGAGCACATCTTAAGAAATATCTTTCCAAAGTTATAAATCAAATTGATGTTGTTTAAAAAAAATTATTTGAAATAACAGTCTCTCTCAATGCATTTAAAATACTTGATTTTGAAAAGCTGCTTGACTTGTAACATTTGGTTTTCACACTTCTGGGGAAACTCATCCACTGCAGTCTGACGCCATGGAGCCCTCCAAAATTTCCGTTCCCAAAAGATAAGTAGGTTCTCCGTTTAGTCTTTGAGAGCTGAGTAGATATATTGAGCAGCTCAAATGCTTTTCTTCATGCCCTCAGGGTATCCAAAAATGTTCCTCAACCCTCCGTTATCATCAGAACAAAGGCCAACTTTCTCCTCCGTGATCTGGTCTTACTTTCCAGGTATGTCTTCCACTAATGCCTTCCCCTTCTGTGAAATTCATCTAAGCCATGTTCCTCAGTTTCCTTGCACACCCTGGACCTTCCCATCTCCCATTTTCCTGACATCCACTCCCTCTGCGAGAGTCACTTGTCCCCAGTTCTGCACACATTAATAACATCACATGTATGTCCAATGCCAGCCGAGTGCTAGGGTTAATGTAAGAGGCTCTTAGGGAGCACCTGGGTGGTTCAGTGGGTTAAGTCTCTGCCTTCGGCTCAGGTCATGATCTCAGGGTCCTGGGATCAAGCCTCACATCAGGCTCTCTGCTCAGGAGGGAGCCTATTTCCCCCTCTCTCTCTGCCTGCCTCTCTGCCTACTTGTGATCTCTCTCTCTCTGTATCAAATAAATAAATAAAATCTTTTTTTAAAAAAAAGAGGCTCTCAGTACATGATGAGCCTTAATCCACACATTCATTCATCTTTATTCATTCATTTGTGGTTCCTGTACATTGTTGACCAAGCTGAGACCCTCTATGCTAGGATAAAGAAGAACAGAACCAGCCACATCAATTGTTACACTGTCAGAATTTGGGCCTTTACTTTAAAATTATTAAGAATTTCAAAATAGTGACAGGACAGCATGACAAGCACAGGGTCCTTCCTTCTGAGTCTGGAACCCTGTGTGGTCACTCAGGTTGCAAGTCCATAAGGCTAGCCCTGAAAAAGACACTGCCTCTGACCCAGGAGGCTCATTAGGATGAAAAAAAACAGTGAATAAAAACAATCACTATCTGATGGTAGGTTCTGTGAAAAGTGTGAGCACAGGAGGCTGTAGGGGGAGGGGAGCACTCAACCCACACTGTGGGGGAGCTTGTGAAGGGGAGAGGCCAAGAAAGTCCTATGGGAAGAGACAAAAACTGAGTTTTACAGTTCAAATCAGTGTTGGGAAAGAAAGAGGGAGAGGATGGTAACAGGCATGAAATGGCTCAGTACAAAGGATAAAGAAGTTTGTCCAGATCCTGCTCTCCTCTTAAGGCCAGCACTTTCAGACATCTTTTTTTTTTTTTTACAAACCTCAATAAGAAATGTACATTTTGACCCAGTACATATGTGGAAACAAAACTTCCAGATAATAATACCTACACTTACTGTGTGAGGTTTCTCTTGTCTTTGTTTCTTGTAATAAATTTACAGCCCACAGCCTGAAGGACTTGCTTTAAGAATTATCTCAAATGTTACCTTCTTAGTGAACCCCCCTAAGCTATTCAGCCCTGTGCCATCTGAACTCCTGTTCTGCTTCTCTTTGGCATTTTGCTTTTTAGTGCCTGTGATATGCCCACATCTCCGGTTAGACCATAACTTGAAGGCAACTTCAAATGCCTTGCACGTAATACTATGTTTATGAAGGCCCAATAAATGTGTATTGAGTGACAGTGCAAGCAATCTGTCCTCTTCCTCAATCCTGACCTGACATCCTTCTTTGGACCATCTGTGCTTTGTCTTGACGTCATGTCTCACCAGTTTAACTTTTTCTTGCTCAAGAGAGCCCCTGAGCACAAATGAATAGAGCCTTCTCCTTGGTCCACGTGATGACTGATACCAAATCTGTTTCATTCTGTGTCCTGCTTCCATGGCTTTTCTGTTAATCTAATATCAAATTCTAGTTATGGAATCCCAAGACTTCACGGCACTGATGCAGTCCCTGTGGCAGCACCTCTGTAGTTAAAGAGTAAATGCTCTGTTTTTTTCTTTGAAGATTATTTATTCATTTGAGAGAGAGAGAATGAGAAAGAGAGAGCATGAGTGGGGGGAGGGAGGGGGGAAGCAGGCTCCCCACTGAGCAGGGAGCCTGATGCAGGGCTCCGTCCCAAGACCCCAGGATCATGACCTGAGCTGAAGGCAGACACTTAACTGACTGAGCCACCCAGGTGCAACAAAGTGTAACTGCTCTTGACTTTACAGGTTTTTAAATATTTCAATGATGGTGTAGAATTTAACTCTAATTTTTTCTAACCACTGAGTTCCAGAGACTTTCATGTATCTTGCCGAAATCCTTATATCAATCTCTGAAAACAGTATCATTATTAGGAGTTTCCATTTTACAAATTTGCACAATGTGCTAGACCCAAAGACCATGTTCTCTCCATGATGCTAATCAAATTCAAACAGTGACATATGTATCAGTGGATTCACCTTTGGCCAACAAACCAGTGGAACATGGTGGCCCGCACTGTGACTCTGGGAAGAAAGGAAATTTGCCAGAAGTCTTGTGGCAAACCACAGCTCCTTACCATCTGGGTTTTGTATGAAGCCCAACTTCTTGCCTCCCTCCTGAGCTTGGCACTGATGGCCTCGAGTGCCTGTTGGTCATGGGCACTGGGCTCTTTCTGAGCCAATGGTGGATATGTCACCTCAGACTCTAAAGGGTAACATCCAATTTCTGTTACCCCAGTTTGTTGCCTTGTGAAGTTGGTTTTCTTGTTTTTTTTTTATTTCCCCTTATTTCTCCTTTCCATCCCAGAGGCCAGGTCGCACCCTGCCTGGGTCTGAAGACACACAACACCTCTTCAGAGTCTCTGCCCCAACCAGACACTTGGGACAGAGGTATCTCAGGGAGTGAACCCAGTGTGAGAAAAAAAAAATAAAAATCATGGGCTGGAGACAATGTGAAGCTCACTCGCATCTATAATAAGGGCATCCGTGCCAGAGGCAGTGTGGGGCAGTGGATGGAGCCTGAACTGAAAAGCAGAAGATCTGGGTTCCACAGGTGCAGAGTCAAGTATCATGTACGAAAGTGCTGTGTGCACAGCAAAAATAACACCACCAGAATCATGCCTTCTACGTGACTCTTGATATTGCAAAGTAATTGGGGGGAATCAGCTGGTTTGACTCTGTTTGGGAGGTGGAGACTCAGAGAAGGGCGCCCAGAGGGTCCTAGGTGCCCAAGGCCAAGCCGGAGTTGTGGTGCAGACCTTTTGGCTAGTTCCCCATGATGCCCATTACCTGCTATGTGTTTCTCGTGGTAGCTCACATTTCCCAGGGCACATCTGTGGCCATTCAACTAAAGAACTCATGTTAAATTGAAAATTGTACAGAATTCGGGTCTCTGTACAGATATTTGGGCCTCCAATTTTAAAAGCACTTGTTAACAAGATCATTCCCAAGCTCTCAGGCGAGAGTCTGTGTCTACCTCCATCATGTAGTGCTGACAGTCCTCGAGGAGCCCCCTGCCAAGGCTTCCATAATGTCAACAGCCCCGTCCCAACAGCCAGTGCCCTACCTCAGCGAATACCAGCTCCAGTACGAAGAATCCCAGGATTACCCCCAGTGGTACAACCTACAGAAAGGCCAAAAGCAATTTCTTTCTTCCACAGTCATTACCTCCTCCACAGACTACTGGAAACTAAGCTGGTAGGAGCAGAGTGGTGAACCTCACACAGAGGCTGGCTGCATGGACATGCCACCGGTGCCCATCTTCAGAGGACCCTGTGCCTGGGTTAATGCTCTGTGGTCACCGTCTTGAAATTCTTGATAATTTGCTTACAAGGGGCCCTCAATTTTCATTTGGCACCGGACTCCACAAACGACGTAGGTGGTCCTCATAGAGCTGAAACTCTCCTATATTCTGAAAGGCCACACAGAACCTTTGGCTTTCCTCTGTTCCCCCTCGCCTCCCCCGCTGAAAACAACTTCCTGTGTGTGGGTTGAGGTGGGGGTGGGGATAATTACACAAAGGTTTCACATTCTTTCTTCCATGACTTAGGAACTTTCACACAAATGGGCATCCATAATGGAAAAGAGGCAGAAAGGACACCAAGTGTTCAGCCTAAATTAAATATGAATTATTAATGTTGCATTTTCTAAATAATTCATTATATTCAATAACTCATGGATTCTAATTCAGACAGAGCGCATGAGTGTCTGCTACCTGTCTGGTCTTTTACATGGATTTCTTCTTAATCAAAATGACTGGAGTTCCAGCTATAAACACCATCAACTTCATCATTTTACAAAATACCTCCGCCAGGGACTTTCCAGGTTTCTGGAATGAATGATATTGCAATGAATGAACAGATATTGCGCAAGGGTTCTCTTTAGGCATAGAAGAGTATAAAATGAAAAAGATGTGGTTTCCATCCTCAAGGAGACATTCTAATAGGAGAAACAGATGAAAATAATGCAAAATATGCAGATTCATAAGCACCCAAAGAGAGATGCAAATCAGAGATGAGAAGGGGGGTGGGTTTCAGAGGAGAGAGAATGACAGAAAATCACGCATCTGTTTTTTATTGGGTAGAAAACAATCAATCCCTACCTATAGGTATGATATTGAAAATCTCTACAACTTATGCAGAAAGTTACTAATTAAAATGGGAGATGGATCAAAGCTTCAGATGTTGAATTTTCAATAAGCACTTGGATCATGAAAACACACCTTTATGGGAATTTAAGTTAGAAATGCTGCTCTCCAAAGACCACCTATGGGGTCGATCAAGCAGGTGGGTAATTCAGGAGACGGCCATCTCAGGAACAGGCAAACAGAAAACAAGGGGTTATAAATGAACTACCAGCCCTGTTTTAAGAACACAACTGATCCATCCACTATAAGTGAGAAGCTGAGGATTGCCCGGCTACAAACTTCATTTGTCATGAGGCTGTACCAGCTGGGGGTCCCACAGTTCAACTCAGACACTACGACCGGCAGATAGCCCCAGACTCCACGGCTTAAGGATTCGGTCGTCCAAGCCTGTCCTCCCTTTAGTCAGCCACATCCAGGCTGTACTTGGTACTTCTGACTAATTGGCTACAAACCAGAGGCTCCCGTGACCTCCTCCAAGTCAGAATGCCAATCAAAAGTCCAGCTTGTTACCCTGACTTCTGACCAACTGGCTGGGTTCCAAAGAACCCCTCCTTGGGTTCAATGAATTTGCCAGAATGGCTCCCAGGCCTCAGAGAAACATTTTACTTACTGGATCACTGGTTTCTTACAAGAGGCTAGAACTCAGGAACAGCCAGGGAGAAGAGATGGACAAGGCAAGGTGTGGGGGGGGAAGGGCACTGAGCTTCCTTCCCCACCCCCATTCCCCAGAAAGGCCACTCTCCTCTCATCCCCACGTGTTCACCAACCTGGAAGCTTTTCTGACTTAGCTCTTTTGGGTTTTCTGGGGGACTTCATTACACCTTTGTGATTGATTAAATCATTGACTATCATACCCTCAGCTGATAAATGGGGAAGGGGACAATAGCCTTATTTCCAGGAGGTCGTGGGGAAATTTTAATTAGATGATACCTATAAAGTGCTAAGCGAAGGTGCTGCCTCATTACTGTTGCTCAATAAATGTTAGTTATTTTTATAAACTTTAGTTTGCTAAGAAGGTAGCTTCTTGTTGGTTGGTTGGTTTCTGTTTTTTATGACTTGGGAACAATTATAAAATCAACCTTTGAACTGAGTGCTAGCTGAGTCAATTTCCCTTGAACAGGAATTTTAAACCTAACAACTGCTTGCTATCAAGGAGCCCAGAACTTTCACTACTGAACGCCTTTAAGTCCAATCAGGGGTCATAGTAAGGAGTGCTGAGTAAACTCTAAAGTGTTTTATTACTACTAGTGTTATTAGCATTAACCAAAATCTAGTAAAAAATGGTTTGGAATGTCTTGAGGGCATACTAGTAGATGAGAACTACACACACACACACACACACACACACACACACACACACGCCAGAAAGAAGTCAGAAGGTGGAAGCAGTTAACAAAGAGAACAAGAAAAAACCCAAGACTTATTTCCAGAGGGTGAAGTTGGTGCACGAGGGAGCGTTGTAACAGGAGTTTCAGAGGGAATGAGGAGAAGCATCCCAGTGGAAGGGCAACACGGGGAGGGAGGTCAGAGTGGGGTCACAGGAAGATGGCTCATGGTCCACCTGGGGAACCTACTGCTAGGACAGCATCACATGGCGAGTGACAACGACTTTTCACAGGAACTGATTTAGTGTGAAAGAAAATCTCCATCTGGCAGCTGGAAGGCGCGGCCCTGTGAGGGATGTCCTAAGTGTCCTGGACTCGGAGGGAAGGTCAGAATGTCGAACAAGGGAAGAATTTGCTAAAGGCAATGATTTGAACCAAATAGAACCATACAGTAAACCCTGACGTAAGTCTTCCCACTGTGAGGAGGGCTAAGCAGAAATGTTAATTATCTTTCTGAATCAGGAATGGAAGCAAAAGTTTCTTTGCAGTTTTACTTTCTAATTGTTTTGTATATGTACACACACAACCAACCTGTGATACAGTGCTTAAAGCAGGTCCTTCTGAGTTATCAGGGCTTCTCTTCCTCATCCTCTCGTTCACTTGCTCAGAAAGTCTGGCTTACCCACTGTGACTTACATGACCATTGGCTGTACTTTTTGCAGTAAAGGGGATAAATCTGTCCATGGCCTTAGAGTCCATGAAATGAACTAAGCTAACGGTCACCTCCCTACCTCCCATTAGTCTTTCAACAACTGCCAAAGTAAACAAGCCAAAAAGAATTTGATGGGCTTTAGCAGGCATGTTGTCACTGTCTGTTATTGTACCTGGAACAGGGGTCCTTGTGCAGGGCCCCTCTGGCGTCTGTTCCCACTCACAACAGACACATAAAGAAGTCTGTCATAAAGAGCCAACCTGAAGAATTCTGTTTACAAATTTGCGAGACTGTGTCCTGAGTTTTTCCTGTCAGTATACAGCCCAGAGTAAATAGCCTTTCCTTTAGACATAATTTCAGTCATTGTATGTGCACCAAAGAGCCACAAAGGGGATTTGACCCAAGGAGACCAGACTTTAACTGCCTCTTGCTAGAAGATACATTTTTATTCTTTGTAAGCAGCTTCCTTCCTTCTTGTGAGTGAATCATGGTTATTTCAAGGAGAATTTGGCAACTGGCCCAGGAATAATTTTGGATTTGTGCCCTGTACTTGGTCACTCTCATACTCTGCTTAACCCACCTTGGGCAGGCACATCTTTTTAAAAAGTGGTGTGGTGTATAGAAAGAACAGGGACATCACAACCAGATCAATTTAAGTCCTCCTTCCTCTAATAGCCAGTTGTGTGCCTTCAGGAAAATGACCTAATCTCTTGGCCTCAAGTTCTCATCTGTGAAATGGGGATGAAAGAAAACACAGCACTGTGAAAAGAGATGCTTGTAGACACGAGGGATGTCCTGTGTGCCCTGGACTTGAGGGAAAGTTAAGAACATCAATTAGGGTAAGAGGTTACTGAAGGATCTTTGGGAAAATTCTAAAAAATCTAATTAAAGGTACTAACCATACCACAGAATTGTAATCTATAAACTGAAGAGTGTTTGAATACAATGCCATTTTTCTACTCCAGTGAACCTTAAGTCATTTTGGGGCATGAGAAACAGATGTGACTCCTTTTGCATCTTCTGTATGCTGCATCTTCGCAGAGCCCAGGTTTCTGAAATTCAAACCTTTTCTCCACTTCTAGTATAGTATGTTTTAATGTGCATATTTAGCTACCTAAATGAGGGAAGAATAATAAGGTGATCAGAAATACTAAGAGAAAAAACAGAGCATTTCAGAATACTGTTATTTTGCATTACTAATGATTATAATAAGTAATGTTATTATAACAATGTAGCAATAATGATATTAATAATAACTTATGGATCTTTGTTGTCTTTCTCCAGTTGACTTATTTCGCTAAGCATAACACGCTCTAGTTCCATCCATGTCGTCGCAAATGGTAAGATTTCATTTCTTTTAATGGCTGCATAGTATTCCATTGTATATATATACCACATCTTCTTTATCTATTCATCTGTTGATGGACATGCAACGGGGATGGGGGTTAAGGGGGTAGGAAAAGAAAAAATGAAACAAGATGGGATCGGGAGGGAGACAAACCAAAAGAGACTCTTAATGTCATAAAACAAATTGAGAGGGGGTGGGGGGGTTGGGAGAGGGTGGGGGGGTTACATTATATGTTTAAATAAAAAAGCTTAAATAAATAAATAAATAAATAAATGAAAAATGAAAAAAAAAAATAACTTATGGAATGCTTACCAGACTTCAGGCTCTGGCAAGAAAGGAATAAGAAAAACAAGGAGAAAAAAATGTGCCGAATGTTAAATGGGAAAGATTTTAGGGATCATTAGTTGGTATTTTGGTTCCAAATCTTATGTCATCAAGACTTCCTCTGAAGTCTTTTATCTCTGTGAAGGAGACACTTTCTTCTGAAAAAAACTCTCTGTCCAGTAATACATGCTATCAGTCGCTTGATTTCCTCTTTCTTTTTTTTATTTTATTTATTTATTTGACAGACAGTGAGAGAGGGAACACAAGTAGGGAGAGTGGAAGAGAGAGAAGCAGGTTTCCTGCTGAGCAGGGAGCCCGATGCAAGGTTCAGTCCCGGGACCCTGGGATCATTACCTGAGCTGAAGGCAGAGGCTTAACGACTGAGCCACCCAGGCACCCCGATTTCCTCATTTGTGATTAATTTAAAAAATCCGTATGACCTACTAGTCTTTTGATTCAGCATGAGGAAGCCTTTTAGGGCTAGACTCAGACCTCATATGAAAGGGATACTAGTCAAAGCTGATAGTCCAGGAAAGACAGAAGATGCTCTCAGGCCCACTCATGCCTTCCGTGGCCCTACGTTCATATCAACCACTCTGTGCATCTTTGGAGATCCCTAACTATCCAGCCCCTCCAGCATTAGCATTGCATTTTTCTCCTCTTTGATGTATGGCTTGTGACCTTCCTCTCGCATATGTTGTATGTTGCCCTGTAATCGTCTTCATGGCTGGGGCCCTACGTCCTCTCTTCCCTGACTGGCTGTCTTGGCTGATTCACACTTCTCTCTGGCCTGGGCCACTGAGGTCCAAGGACCAGCTCTGTGTCTGTCTTCAACATGAATATAGCAAATTGAGAAAGTTGATACTTCAGTAGAACACAGTAGGCAATCCTCAGCTTCGGAATAATTGATTTCCTTAATATCTCTCCAGTAATGCTGTACAGATTTCCAATTCCACAGCTTTGCTTCCTGAAATCCATTTCCCCAGAGCTCCCTTACCTCTTCTATCAACTCCTCTGTGAACTCTAGTGCTTGAACTTTATGTCTTCTACTCAGGAGAAACCATGCTTTCCAATAAACTGTTATGCCATTCACCTGGCACCTGTCATTAACCCCACTGGGAGGACTTGTGGTGTAGAAGAAGGACTGACTGGGTGAGTCTGCATTCACATCTCAAAGTCACCCCATCCCAGGGCTGTGATCACCAGCAAGCTATTTAACCTCTCCGAACGTACATCTCTTTATCTGAACATTGACAACACTTACTGCACAAAGTTGTTGTGAGGAGATTTGAGAACGTCCTCTGCTCTGGCCTCTCTGATGCTTGTTGTCTACAATGGAGACAATGTGACATTTTCAGAATCAGCTCCTTATTGGCAGGAACAGAACTGTACAGTGGTAAACCACAGTCCTCCCTTCTGGTCTCAGCTCTGCTTTAACTAGTTTTACTACTTTGGGAAAATCTTCCTGTTAGAGGGGTGGGTAGTAGTAAGACACGGCCCTTCCTCTCCCTCTCCCCTCCACCCCACACACATGTTCTTGATGTTTTCTTCCATGCACAGGGAATCTAAGAAGCATAACTTTCCTGGCTTCCTTTCCACCCACTCACTCATCCCCTGTCCATGGAGAGTGAATGCCGGCTTACCCATCCCTTTGCTCTCCCACTCCTCTGACAAGCTAGCTGTCCACAGGGAACGTGTTCTACTCTGTTCAACTTCTCCCATCAGGACACCCTCCCTCACTTCAGTGTAGCTGAGTAAGTTGGTCTACTTAAACACTGGGGTTCAGTATCAAGAAAATTTGTCCACAGATACAAGCCACACCCAGTAACAGGATATATCAACAATATAGGTAATATTTGGGCTCCCACTTACCCTTTCATCTTATTTTATACTTTAACTGATGCAGACCTCTGACACAAAATAGGGACATAGTTAATTGGTGCTCTTGCATCCCAACACCCTCACTTCTCTGGACCTCCAATTACTCATTTGTAAATTGAGCTAAATGCTCTCTATGGCCATTTCTAGTTCTGAAAATCTGTGAGTTGGGGGACATGACAATATTTCACACAAGGTATGGCAGATAGTAAGCAGTCAACCAATGATAATGTTTTCAGCTTACGCACAGCAATACAAAGATGAGTACAAGACTAAACGTCTTCCTTGCTTTACAAGAGGATGAATGGACGCATTTTGCGTAGCCTCCCAAACACCTCAGTCTATGCAGAACTTCAAAAACAAGTAAAGCAGTGTTTCTAGCCCCCTCATTAATCAAATGATGAGCTTTCCCCCAAATCCTAAAAGAACAGGCTTTCAAAAAAATTATCCTGGTTACAGGATATTCCCCATAAAGACCATCAAGACTTCAATGAGATTGTTAACTATCCCATTTCTTCATCCCTATATCTTATGGAAGCTTTCAAAATAGCAATGTTTGAAATGTATATGTGGCAGGGGGAGGGGTATCTTGTCCTAGAGAAGATGACTGCCAGACAGGCAATCCCACAGATGTCTTTTGATGTCCAGCCATGCTGGACATGCTGAATGGCACTACAGCCTGCCCCTCCCCCACACAGCCATGCTTGCCACTGATGGCAGATGAATACAAGGAGATATAACAAGATACAAAATAAAGTACTGCCTTAGTTCATAACCTGGGAAGGACCTAATATTCCAGTGCAAACTTTTTTTGGTCAAAGTTAGGTTAGAACATACAGCGATGAAGCCTAAATGAAACCTCTTCTTTCCTCCCTGCAAAACCTCTGCCTGCTTTCATCCTGAATCCCAGAGAATGAGTTTCCTGCACGGTAGGAGTCAAGGCCTATCTGTTATACAACCCATAGAATCAGAAGAAAAGGCAAGATATACAGAGTCTGTTTGTCCCCAAAGCCATATTTGGAGGCACTACTATTGTTCCCATGTACAAGAATATAAACCAAAACACAAATATTATAAGTAAATCGACCAAGGCAGCATAGCTTAGAAATGGTAGAGCGAGGATTAGAACGTGGCAACTCCGGCTACAGAGTCCTTGAGTTTGACACTTTCTTGACAGAGGATGTTATACAATATTCTCAATAATACAATATGAGTTTGCACGCATTAAGGCCCTACACAGAAATGAGAATTTGAAGTTGGAAAAAGTTAAAATTAAACTGGATTTCCTTTCCTGGTAAAAAAAAATATGTATATATATATATATGTGTGTGTGTATGTATATATGTATATATGTGTGTACATATATGTATACATATATACACATACACGTTATATGTGTGTGTACACATATGTGTGTGTATATATGTGTATATATATGTATATACACACATGTTATATATGCACACACACATTATATATAGATATATAGATATATACACACATTGTATATATACATATATATACATATACCATCACTGGTCACGTTGGCAGGGATGCCAGCCATCTCCAGGGCTGACTCAACCTCAACTAAATAAACATTTTTTAAAAATAGTTGTTTTATTGAATTCAACATTTATTGGCCAAGATTGCAAACTCTCAGGGCAAGTACATATACACACACATGCATACTGATAGGGGCACCTGGCTGGCTCAGTCAGTAGAGCATAGGACACTTAATCTTGGGATTGTGAGTTCAAGCCCCATATTGTGTGTAGAGATTGCTTTTAAAAAAAAATACTGATAGTGGGGTGCCTGGGTGGCTCAGTGAGGTGAGCCTCTGCCTTCGGCTCAGGTCATGATCTCAGGGTCTGGGATCCATCCCTTCATCGGGCTCTCTGCTCAGCGGGGAGCCTGCTTCCTCCTCTCTCTCTACCTGCCTCTCTGCCTACTTGTGATCTCTCTGTCAAATAAATAAAATAAAATCTTTTTTAAAAATAAATAAAAAATACTGATAGTATTTTTTAAATAGTCAAAAAATTTCCCCTCATTCATTTCTTACTGTGTTTAGTCTTAGCCACAACTCTACGAATTTCTCCTTTCTCTATATCCCTCAATGTTTTTTGTTTGTTTGCTTGTTGTTTTTTGGCATTTTTTTGCATTTCACTTTGACCTTCTTCCCTGTGACACCTGCTTCATGCTCTCCATTTCTCTTCTTTATCTCTGCTGTTCCTGATGTGGACAATTCCATGTGCACTGCCCAAGTCTTCAACTGGGTGTATTTCAAATACATAAAAATATAAATTGTATAATCATGTTAATAATAGCACAAAGGAACAGGAAGGGAATGGAGCTATGTATAGTATATACTGTTGTAATTAAATTGGTAAAATAGATTATAAGTTAAAATATTCATTGCAATCCCAGGACAACCACTAAGAAAATAACTCAAAAAGTGGTAAAAATAAATGAGAAAGAAATTAAAACAGTACTTGAGGAAGCATCTATTTAACAAAAAAGAAGGCCATAATGAAGGGATAGAGGAAGACAAAAAAGACATGTAGAAAACAAATAGAAAATGGCTGAGTAAGTCTTATTTACCAGTAATGACAGGAAGCATACACTCCAGTTAAGACATGGAGATTGGCATAACGAATTTTATTTAAGCATTTCAACTATATGTTGTCTACAAAACACACTTTAGATCCAACAACTCAAATGGGTTGGAAGTTAAAGGCTGGAAAAAGATATACCATGCTAATAATAACCAAGAGAGACTGGAGTGTAGCTACTAATTCCAGACAAAATAGACTTTAAGACAAAGACTGTGACCAGAGACAAAGAAGGACGCCAGATGTTGGTTCAATTCAATAAGAGATACTAATTATAAACATATATGCAACATCGGAGCTCCAAAATGCATGAAAAAATGGACAGAAATGAAGGGACAGACAATTCAGTAGTAACAGAGATGTGAATACTCACTGGGAGTAAGGCTAGAACAAGCAGACTTAAGATCAACAAGGAAAGAAAAGGCTGAACAGTAACATAAACCAACTAAACCTAAAACATATCTTTAAGGCACTTCATCCAACAACAGCAGAGTATATATTCTTCTCAATGTGCATGGAACATTATTCAGGATGGACCAAGGGCCATATGTTAGACCATAAAATAAGTCTCAATAAAATTAAAAGTATCAAAATCATACAAAGTATATTCTCTGGCCAACAGAAATGAAATTATAAATGAGATGAGACTTGGAGGTGCATTTATTCTGGATAACCATCTAAAAATCGCAGATGATGTTATCATGGAGAATAAGGGGGATGGGTTTCGGGGGACATGTCTCCACCTCTGCCAAATAGGGTTGTTGTGCAGACCACAGAGAATAATATATGGACAAGACTTTTGTCACTCATAAACCATTATACAAAGTGAGTCATCATTATCGCTCACTGGTCAGGTTGGCAGGGATGCCAGCCATCTCCAGGGCTGACTCAACCTTAACTGAACAAACATTTTTAAAAAAATAGTTGTTTTACTGAATTCAACATTTATTGGCCAAGACTGCAAACTCTCAGGGCAAGTACATAAGAATTTTTCTCCACAAACTTGAACAGAAAATAGCCTCTTGCTGTCAATACATTGCCCTGAAGCCCAGGTCCTAGGGTCCCCGGCTTCCTGGGAGCAAGGACTCAATCGACAGCAGGTACTGCTGTGGGCATTGTCAAGCACTGGGCAGTTTGAATAGTCCTTAGATGCTTTTTCTCTCTGATGACCTTGTTTCTATCAAACATTGCCACGATTTGTGATTTTTCTAGAAGCTTTAACATAATTTCACTTTGTGCAGAAGAGAAGCAGGGACTACAGACATGGAACTAGCCTCTTGAACTCTTAAGTATAGGCAGAGATCAGAGTACCTGAAGATTCTTATCTTGGACTATGCCATCAGATGTGAGTAAACCAGTGATAAAACACCCTTTCTCCCCATTGCAGCATCCACCCATCTCTGTTCACAGAGGGATTACAACAACCTCATGGCAAGGTCAGAGTCTAAAACAGTTTCTATATGTTGGAGAAGGAATGCAAAATAAATAATGGGCTCCCTCCCAGAATTTCCCATGAAGGCATTCCATATTAAAATAAATAATAATACACACAATCTTTCTGACATGTAGCCAAAATGCTCACCAGAACCCAAAATTTCTTTAGAGTCTTAGGTATTAGTGTAAAATGTCATGTGAATTTTGCATTTTGCTTCAAAATGTGTCTGTGTTGGTCTCATGTTAAAATACCTTAAATCATGTATCTTCAAATAATAAGGATATTCCAAGGAGAATCACCATGGGGAACACACAGTTGCCAACACCACCATGCAGCACTGAACCCCTTTTAGAAGTCTGGGAATGGGGTAATGCCAGAGCTTGATTAGTATTCCCTACAGGTGCCCACACACTGACCGGAAGCATCCTGTTCTTGCTGCCCTTCTAGCCTTGTTTCTCTTCTGATATAAGATTCATGTTGCAATGCCGGAAAGTTTTGCCTGGAGACAGAGTTATGGGTCACTGTTAGCAGGGCCTTATGCTGATTATTCAGGAGACAGCACATCTCATTTGTCTGTTTGTTCATTAATATGTCCTAAGTGCGTAGGACAGCGTAGAGCACATGGCAGGGACCACATGAATATTTGTTGGGCAACTAATATCTTCTAGAGATCTCATTTGTCAGATCTTTTCTTCCAGTGAATATGTAATCTGTCTGATATCACAAAATAAAATATTTAATGAGAGCTATCATTTATGGAGTGCCTATGTGGTACCAGGCACTGGGGGGGGGGGGGGCTAACCATCTTTTACAGGAAAATAGGTTTACATCCTTTACAGGCTTTACAGGCTGTCCATCCTTTACAGGAAAATAGGTTTAGAAGATGAAGAAACTTGCTCTGGGTTACATAATTAGTAGACAACCTGTCTAAAACAAATGTTTCCACTAGGCCTCACTTTAAAGGCCAGTGATGCAGAGATCCTCTGCCCAGGTGAGATAAATTGAGAGTTATTTACATGGCTTGAGATCCAAACTGGTTTTGGAATTTGCATGGTTGATATCTGGTCTGGTCTTCCTGGATGGGAGTCACTCACTGGTTTCATTAATATTGCTCTACACGGTCCAGTGCAGTAGCCACTAACCACAGGGGGCTACAGAGCACCTCAAATGTGGCTAATCTCAATTGAGATATGCTATGAATGTAAAATGCACAGCAGTTTTCAAACACTTAGCGTGAGAAGAGGAATGCAAACTCAATAATTTTTATATTGATTGTGTGTTGAAATGACAATATATTATTAAAATAAATTTTTTCATTGCTTCTTCTGGCTTTTTGTAAGGTAGCTACCAGAAAATTTAGAAAAGATTGATACGTGGCTTGCATTATGTTTCTATTGGACAGTGCTGCTATAGCTTCACAGGTATAACCTGAACCACTTGGGGAGAGACCCAGGAAAGAGGCAGGCCACTGCAGACTGGAGGTGGCAGGTGTAATAAGCAAGGGAACTTCTGTATGAGGCTTGTCTTGGGCGGGTACAAACTACTGCATATCTGCGCCCGCCCGCCGAATCTTAAAAGTTTATACAGAAGCCAGAGCTGGGTCTCAGGCTGTGTCAACACCGCATCACCATGGTGAGGCTGTGCCCATGGGGCGGCCTCAGGAAGCTGGAAAGGCAAGCGGAATGCATGTTCTAAGGACAGGGGAGGGGTGAGGAGCCTCTGAGAGCCGAGGTCCGACTCCTAGTTTCCACTGGCGGTCACGTCCCCTTGATGACTTCCCCCAACATACAGCTTCTCAGTTCCATTCTCACGATGCAAGGCGGCCCTAACCCACAAGTGGAGGGGTGCACAGAAAACAAACACAATCCCTGCTGCTCAGGAACTGAGCAGCTGCAGGGGAGACAGGCACGTGCGCACCCACCGCGGTGACCAGGGAGCATGCACAAACTGCCCCACAAGACACAGGGGATGCACCCACTGCGGTAAACAGGGAGCATGCGCAAACTGCCCCACAGTAGGGATGCTCTCAGAGCCCCCTCCCCCAAGTCTCCGATTAGTAGTGTCCCTTTGTCGTCGTCTTTGACCGGCCCTTCAACACGTGAAACAGCATTGTAGGGACTATAAGCGTGTTATTTAGAACCACAAAACCAGGATCCAAATCCTGGCCTCACTTACTAGTTCGGTGGCTTTAAAACTTAGGGGTTTTCTGATGTGATTTTAAAATACAAGTACAAACAGCTGCTCTGCCTGCCTCTCAGGGTTGTTACACGGGTGGAATGGTGTAACAGCACCAATCCCACAGAACTGGTAAAGGTCCCGTGAGTGAGCACAGGTAAAGCCCTTAGCATGGGCCTGCACGCAGGGGATGCTGTGTGTACATAAGAATTCCAGTGTTTCTTTCCCGGGTGGGGTTGATCACAATCCCTGACTACCTCCTTTATTCACTTGCTACTTGTTTATTGTTTACTGCTTCCCCGCCCCCAGAAGGCAAGTTCCACAGAGATAAGGAACCCCACGAAAATTTTCCACACCTAGTCAAAAGTACACCCGGTAGGCTTTCAATAAATTTTTGTTGAGTGAATCATTGTCCTTAAAAGCTGTAAACACAGGATGGAGACTCTAACAAGGATGGAAAACGACACATTGAATACCAGAGTGAATCTGAGATTCCAATAAAAACTTACTTTCCTGGTAGTGGCTTAGCCACTGCCTGCCGTTAAGAAGAGATGTGTTTGGGAGGATGAATATTTTGGTCAGTTGGACTGGATTCTGCCTTGCTCTTGTTCTCTGCAGGCAGAGGTCCCAAGCCAAATAGGTCAGAGACTGTGGAGGAATTTTTTTAAAACACAGGATGAGGCAGGTGTCATCCAGATGTGGATTTGGGGCCAAAGTCCTATGGAAGCAGAATGTTTGGGACACCTTGTTGTATGGAGCCCATGCAGATACTCTCTATCCCTGTATCCCCACTAAATCCATGGTGAGAGACTCAGCCCTTGGAAAAGCAGGGTGGCTCGAGCTTTTGAGGAATGTGATCTGGCCTCAAGATGGAAATCCGGTGTGCCAGGATCCCACTGCACAAGGGAGCGGCGGCTAAAATGGAATTTTACCCTGAGTGAGAGGCCAAGGAAACAGTGCCCCTCAAATAAAAGAAAAAGGAAAGAAACAGAGGCCTCTGAGGTAAGGCAGAGGGCATGTAGGTGTCTTGCTGGGGTGGAAGCAATATCCGAGTAAGGGAGCAGGACAGTGACCAGGGATCCATCCCGGCAGCTGTGGCCCTCATGGGTTGCCTAGAACTCTGTGAGTTGACAGGAAGGCTGCTGGGCCAACCAAAGACAGAGAACAAGCCTGGATCCTTACCTCGGTCTACGGGAGGTTTAGAGAGCCCAAGCCGGCTTCAAAGACGTCACTGAGAAGGGCTCAGGCAGAGGTCTCTGGGAGCCTCTTGGAAATACAGGTGAAAATTTGGCCAAAAGTGAGAACCTTGAATGTCTCCCTAAAGTAACTCCTTTCTTCGGGGCTAAGGCTCGGCATGTGTTACCACCTCAGAACACAGCTGGAACAGTGGGTTTCAGGGCTGCTTACTGAGGTGATGAGCTCACTCTGGAAAGGAGTGACTACTGCCTCATTACTACTGGCCGTAAGGAAACATTTGGTGTTTCCCAAACACCCCAGGCTGCGGTTGCTTCATTCCTTCACAGCTTTGTACTTGCCTAAAATGTTCTTCTTGGGCTTAACCACCTGCCCTGACCTCCAGGGAAGCCTAATTTCTCCATCCTTTTGGTTCCCATGGTCTTTTTTGGCCTCCATTTTAGCCTCTGATCTACCATGTGGCTTTTCTATTCGAGCCTGCCTCTGCCAAAATGGGGAGCCACTTGAGGAAAGGGATGTGTCTCAATGTATTAATAGCTCCTGGCCTAAGGTCTGAATTGCATTTGTTAAACTTAATAAAATCATATGGGGAGGTTGATTCGGCCTTTCCGGGAATACCCTGTGACTCCCACTCCTTCCCCTCCTCCTTGCCTTCCCCAAAGCTCAGTTCCTGTATTTCAAGGAACCCGTCTTTGAACTGAGAAGTCCAAAGATGTTAGGTGATCAAGGCCCAGCAGAAAGAGCCCAGATGGAAGATGACAGAAAAACCGGCTCCCAGTCCCTGCGTGGCCTTATCGGCTAGGACACTGAGTGCATCACTTCACCCTCCTCTGAAAAATGAAGTGAGGTCACCAGAGTTTCTGAATTTAGTAGAGACTAAAAAACCACTTTCAATCAGTGGGCCAAAAATAACCTCTACCGTGGGTGTGAAGATGGTCTCAAGCAAAATACTGTTTGTGAGTTAAATATATATAAGCACAGGAAAATTCCATGAAACAACAAATGCCACATCAGAGTGATTGTTTCCAGAGGGTAGCAGAGGGAAGGGGGAATTCATCTAAAAGGAAATAAACAAAGCAAGAAACAGCCCTTGCCAGACTGATGATGATAGCCGGCCATAAATGAAGGTGTGTCTGCCCCTCCACGTGTGAGGTCCAAAGGATGGGGGAGGTGGTCATCGTGTATGAGATATTGGTTAGACCACACTGATTGAAGAGGGAACAAGCTGGGAGCAGGGATTGTGGCATGTGGTCAGCAGCTCAGGTCAGGATGGGTTAGGAAGATGAAAGGGGCACCCACACACCCCAGAAAGTTACAGGATGAGGAACCTGAAGCCCAAAGAACCTGCCCACATCTGTGGTCTCCAGATGATCAGCCCTGCTAAAAGGCAGGAGGCCCCCTCTCAAAAGCTGTCTTCGACTTTACATAATGAGACATTATGTAAAGGGCGAACTTAATTTAGACGCTGGTGTTGACCAGAACAAACAGCAATAAAGCAGAAATGATTAAAAACATGGCAATCACATTTATCCCTCAGAGCATAGAGTGTGTACATAGCCTCCCAATCAGCTGGGTTACTCCACCCGCCCGACCCGCCGACCTGGTCTCTTGGGGTTGAGGAAGCATCCAGAGGCCCAAGGCAGCCCCTGCATCTCTGAAGGACTTCTGTCACCACACCACCATCTGCCCAAAAAATCTGCTTCTGCCAAAATGGGTAATGAAAGAATGACAATGAAAGATCGCCCCAGCATGCTTCTGTTGATGAGCCCTGCTATGGACTGAGCTGCGTCCCCCACAAAGTTCATAGACTGAGTCGCAGCACCCAGCACATCTGAGGGTGACCAGATTTGGAAATACAGTTTTTTGCAGATGCAATTAGTTAAGAGGAGGCCACACTGGAGTTGGGTGGGTCCCTAAGCCACTGCGGCTAACACACTTACATAAAGGGAAATTGGGACACGCACAGAAAGAACACCGCATGAAGATAAAGGCAGAGATTGGAATGATGTTTCCACAAACCAAGGAATATCAAAGACTATCAGTGAACCACCAGAAGCTGGGGAGAGACGTGGAGCGAATTCTGCTCCCGAAGAAGGGTGGGACAAGTCCACGGCAATCATCCCTCAGAAGGAATCGACGCTGACCATACCCTGATCGCAGACTTCCAGCATCCAGACTGTGACCCAGTACATTTCTGTTGGTTAAGCCACTTGCTTTGCGGAACTTTGTTACAGAAGCCCTAGCAAACGAGCCCACAATTTAGTGAATAAAGAATAATCTGTTATACTGGCTGGAAGGTGTAATGACAGAGCTCCAGCTCTTTGCTGAAGAAACAAGCTATGTAAGAACAGAGCCTGCAACCATCACCCAGAAGCTATGAAGCCACAAGAACACCGCTTGACCTTCATGCCTCGGCTTCCTTAACCGTAAGATGGCTGTGACCATACTGCTACTTCACAGGACAAAGTGAGCTAATACCATTCTTGGCACAGTGTCTGGCACATAATACGTACTCAGTAAATACTCACGGCTGATATCAGTGCCTGCAAATAACAAACACTTCCACGCATTTCAGTTCATCTTCCCATAAATTTCATGAGGGTGGTGGTATAATTCACATTTTACAACTGGAGATTCTGAAGCTCAGATGTTTTAATTAAATAATATGGAGTAGGTCTGGGGTATAGGCAGATCTGGGTTAGAATACCAACCCCACCAACCCCTTGTTATGTAACTTTGGGCACATTTTTAACCCCTTTCAAACCTCTATTTTTTCAAATTTCAAATGAAGAATTGTGTGAGAGAGATGTGCATGGCCAGTGTCTGGTTTATACTTGGCCTTAGATAAATTACTTTTGCTATTATTAAGTAACTTGTCCGTAATCACACCAAATATTGGTAGAGCTGGGACTTGAACAAGCTTCAGAGATTTCTGATCTACCTCACCAGCTCCCTGAGAGCAAAGAGTAAATATCAAAACAGGAAAATGTTGCAAGATATAGGGGAACAGGTCATCTCTTGGAAAGAAGGACAAGTGGAGGTCCAGGCAGTAAAGAGCAACATTGCAATGGAGATAGGGGAAGGATGGGAGGAGTCTACTGCAATCAACTCACCACCAAGAGGTTGATTGGTTGTCTCAAGACATGGTGCCTATCAGGGACTCAGCTTCAATCTCAATTTTCTCTGGCCTTTTGCTCCCCTTATAATTAATTTCTGAACCTTATTCTCTGTGTTTTCTCCAAAAAACAAGACCTTTTATCTTTCATAATTTGCTTTGAATTGCTTTGAATCTCAGCCTTTCAATCTTTCTCCAGTGTGTTAAAGACACTGAAGGTAGTCATCTGATTCCATAGTCTTTGGGATTACTATCCACCACTCCCCCAACCACTCAAACACCTGAAATCGGGCTCCTCTCAGCGCATTCCCTGTCAAATGGTCTGATCAGGAACTCAGCTGTCCTTTCCAGATTGCAGCTGCCCCTAGGGGAAATTACAATCTTACTCCTCTACAATTCCATATTCTCCTAGATCTTGCCCTTAATTATTCAATATCTTCTAAGTTTTCCTTTTATCTTCAGATAGATTTTCTACCCTAAGCAAGATAGTGGGTCTGAGGTACCTAGCCTACCATTACCAAAAACAGAAATCCATTTCCAGATTTTTCTAATGCAGAAGACATCTCTTTTTTTCTTACTGATTTAGATGGTCTCCTTATAAATTAAGAATGTTAATTAGCTGTCATGTGTGTTACCGATATTTTCTTCTTGGTTGGTGGTTTGACTTTTGACATTATTTGAAGCATTTCTTTCTGCCAACCAGATTTTTTTTTTAATTTCTTTATGCACTCAAATTTATCCTGCGTTTCCTATGTGACTTCTGGATTTTCTCTCTTGATCAAAGGCTTTGCTCTTTCCAGGATTATTAATATATCAACCAATGCTTTCATTTGGAAAGCATGAGTTATTTATATGTATATGTTTCAATCTTTAAACCATCTGTAATGCCAATTTTATTTTCCACAGGAAGAATAAGGGAGATATTTGGAAAGGATTCTTAAAATATTTTGTTTTTCATTAAATCAGAAAGTACCAGATATCTTTTCTACTTTTTCTTTTACATAATATCTTTTAATAGCCAACAAATACATCTTTTACAGTAGAAAATGTGGAAGATACAGAAAAGCGTAAGAAAATTAAAACGTCAATAGTAAGCCCAGTGGTCAGATATAATCCCTGTTAGTATTCTGGTTTATTTACATCAGTCATTTGAGGCACAGCTACAACCTTTATAGAACTGATCATACATTATAGATTTAGATCTATAGATATAGATTTGATTCCTTATTTTGTATTTAATATTAGACCATAAGATTTTAGCTCTATATCATTACAGAGTATCCAAGAACATAATCTCAAAGAGCTATATAATATTATATCACATGGATGCAGTATAATGATAACCATTCCAACAACCGGGAATGGGTCAATACAAGTGAAATTAATTAAAAATTTGTACATGTTAAAAATATTTTCCAAAGATCCTTCCAATAAGTCATATTGACTTCTACTTCTGCCCCGTATGTTTAATAGCATCTCCTCACTCACACTGAATATTTCACTTTAATCTCTGCCAGTGTGCAGGGGAACAAATGGTTTATTCCTAGGGGCCTTTTATATACTATGGGACTCTCTGGGAATTCTGTCTGCACAGAAGGAATATCCCAGGGCTAGTTAAAGGAGAGCCCTTGGGCACCTGGGTGGCTCAGTCATTTAACCATCTGCATCTTGGTTTCCGCTCAGGTCATGCTCTCAGGGTTGTGGGATTGAGCCCCAAGTCAGGCTCCATGCTTGTCCAGGAGTCTGCTTTGGATTCTCTCTCTCCCTCTCCCTCTGTCCTTCCCCACCTCTCTATCTGGCTCTCTGTCTCTCTAAAACAAATAAACCTTTAAAACACAGTCACTCAGGGGCACCTGGGTGGCTCTGTGGGTTAAAGCCCCTGCCTTTGGTTCAGGTCATGATCTCAGGGTCCTGGGATCAAGCACCGCATCGGGCTCTCTGCTCAGAAGGGAGACTGCTTCCCCCTCTCTCTCTGCCTGCCTCTCTGCCTACTTGTGATCTCTGTCTGTCAAATAAATAAGTAATCTTTTTAAAAATAAAATAAACAAAAATAAATCAATTAATTAATAGTAAAAATAAAATAAAACAAAACAAAATAAAGGAGTGCCCTGAAAGTCCTCAAGTCCGCAGCTGTTCCAATCCTGAGGAATGTAAAACTTTCCTCCCAAATTCCCATGTGAACCCAGAATCGGAAAAAGGAAGTCACCACCTCCCTTCTCTAAAGAACCAAAGCCTCATCTAGCACAGAAGGCCGGTCTCTGGTTGCGTTGTTGTGACTCAGAGAAGTCATCTACTCCCTGGTCCTGTCTCCTGAGTAGAAGGACTACATTTGGATCCGGACAAAGGTGGGATCTGCAGGGTTAACCCAGAGGAGAGAAAGAGAGAGAAGAGAGGAAGAAAAGGAGAAGAAAACATTTGCTGGGCCTCACCCCTGGGTATCATTTGTCCAGATGCGTTTGAGGAAGCCCAAAGGCTGACGCTTATGTCAGGCTCCACATGAAGTCTTGAAGCTAGAGTCTCATGAAGGGGGTGGCAGTTTATCCAGAGGGCTCGGTTTGCCCACGATGAAGAAAAGCAAGGGTGAGCAGCCCGGATGGAGGAGGGTCATCACACCGAGACCCTCCAGGCCTTCCCAGTGAGTGGCTTCTTGCTCGGAGCTGTTGGGGAAGCCATTCAGGGGCCCCCAGTCTCAAGAGTCTTCCTCTGTAAACCAGTGGGAAGAAGAAAGGAGGAACGTAACAAAAACAGCATTTACCAATGGCTTTGTGTGTGTGAATCACTGCGTATATCACACGTTATCGTCTTTGATCTTCACAACAACCCTACTGGATGTTTTTGTTCTCATCTCACAGGTGAAAACCTGAAGCACAGAGTTCAGAAACTCAACATGGTTACACATCTAGGAAGTCAATGGCAGAGCCAGGATTGAAAGGCAGGTGTCTGATTCCAAAACATGCTCGTTCCCCAATTTCTGGTTCTGTCATGAGCAAAGCACTTGACTCCTGAAAACTGAACCATCCTATTCTTAATGTGAAAGAAGCAAAAGTCACCATGAGAAGTAATCAAAGGCAGACACAGCCTCTCGTGACCTAAGACATATGAAGTTATCTGTAAATCTGATCGCAGTGATGCTTATGTGTTTGCAGTCACAACACGGGAGACTCTGTGACTCAACATTTAATTTATTCCTACAATAACCTATTTATATCACAGGCAGTCACCATGCTCTATAAATAGAGGGTAATGAAATCTTATTTTTAAGACTCATAAATTTAAATTTAATTAACTACCTACATATGCTCATATCTCCATCAATGATCAACTATTCCATTAAAAACAGTGCAAGTCTGCTCCAGCAACCACAATCAGATCTACCAGATCTACCAGAAAACTCTCATGAGGGCAAAGGAAGGAAGCTGGGTGTCCCCCTTAGCTATCCCTGTCCTCTTGCCTGTATGTCTGCCCACTGAGCTCTCTCTTTCTTTCCCTCTGCTCATCAAAACCCATTCTCAATAGATCTAGCTACCAGGTATCTACAGTTTAAGGTAAATTTTAAACAGTGTGCTACTGGGTTTTTAAGTCATTCACTACTTAGCTTAGCTGTGGGAGGTACAGGAACAGAGGAGGGCAAGATGGGCCCAGTCCTTTCTGCTGACAGTGATATTGTCATTATAACAACCGCCAATACTGAGAAAGAGACAGAGGGGGTAGGAAAGACAAGCTTTTCTTTTCTCTCTACAGAAGGATCACAGACATTGTTCGAGAATGTGGGTGGAGACAAGGCGTGAAAAGGGGAAAATACTGGTCTTAAGTCCGCAGACCTGGGATTCAGCGTCCCTGCCACTCCCTAGCTCCCAGCTTCAGGCAAATCACCCTTCTTTTGGGGACCTCTATCTCTCCAATGGCAAATTTAGAAGCTTGAAGTAGCCCCTTCAAGGACCTTGTGACATCAGTTTTCTAGGATTCTAATACTAGAACATCCTTGAAATCACAGCATGTGGATTAATGACTACCGTGCTTATCATTTATAAATAAGCGGATTTTCACAAGAAGATCTTCATCCCCAACCTCCAAAAGCATACTTGCCCTTTCCTGACGTATGCAAGAAGTCCCTGAATTCCGAGATTGAATTTTCATTGGTTTTCACCCACACTCCTGCCTATCAGCACATGCCATTTCTACCACAACCTGGGACCCCTCCTGCTGCCCACGTGCCCCCCTCCCATCACCCCAGGACTACCGTCCTCTCTCCACTGGACCCAGGCCTCTTGGCGATCCTGAAATATGTGCTAATAGGAGGCAAACCATGGGGGTTGTGGGGAGGCGGGAAGAAAGGCTCCTTCAGGTGCTGGACGAGAAACCCAAAGCATCACTGTCTTCGTGACACATAATCATAAACGGTTCCTGCTGGCTCTCAGACTGTCTGAACTCCCGAGAAGTCACTCCTCTGGGCCCTCTTCTTTTCTTGGTAGCCCCCGCAGACCTCCCCTCTCCCTGCCTTTCCTCCTCCCTCCCCTGCCCAGCAACTCCCACTGCAGCTGGGAAACTACAGGCGGTTGAGGAAGGGCACAACTTGGCTCCTCTCCCAAAGCAAACAATTAGGAAGCATTAACTTCCCTTAATGGGCAAAGCAACATTAAGCAGATGGAAGCTCAGACCTGGGTCACTTTGCACAGAGCCCAAGCTGTGAGGGGGCTGCCAGTGTTCGTATGTGACCTCTAAATTGAAACTTAATTGGCCATTAATGGAATTCATCTAATTAAAAACACTTGTAATTAAGCACGAAGAAGAAAAACAGCCTGCATTTGGGACTTGGAGAAAGCAGAACTACATTTGATATGGTCAATAAGCCCATACTTAAGAACATATTCCATTATTTCCTGTCTTCTATCATGCAGGGCTTCTGCACGAGAAAGCTCCCCTCTAGTGCCCTCCCCTCCCTGACTTCACCCCTCACAATCCAGGATCTTCAGGACAACTGGTAGTGGCAGCTGTGGGAGCTCTCTGGTGTCCCCCAGGTTGTAAGACAGGAGCAATAAGGAAAGTCTTTAGAAAGAGTAAGAGACTGCTGCTATAGCTTGGAACTGATCCATGCACCCCATTTGGGACCCCAGAGTTTAAGGGGTCCTCCAAGATAAGAATGGAGTTTCATAAACTTATTTTTTGTGCATTTCAAAAATGCAAATAGAAATAGCCTATTGACTTGCAAGGAGGAGGCAAAAATGAAGTAGAGACTCTCAGAGAAGTTAAGTAGTTTGCCCAGCGTCACAGAGCAGAACATGACAGAGCCAATGCTTTACAGCAAACTTGTTACTCATCTCATGGATCAGTGGAAGGATGCAATGAGATTACATCTGTGAAAACTAGAACCTGTAACTATAAAGTGTATCATCAGCAGGTCCAATTGTACCTTCTTGGAAGCAAACAATGGGAACGCAAACCCACCCATCACAATACAACCCCTAACGTGTACACAGAGCCCCTAGCCCTGTGCCTCACAAAGAGAGGCCAGTACAGGAGAGCAGTGAGGAGTGCACACTTTGGACCTGAATGCCTGGGCCAGATACTGACTCTAGTACTTACCTGCCAACTGCGTGGCCTTTGGGAAAGCTACATCTCTCTCACTCAGTTTGCCCACCAGTAATACGGGGAGAACAATAGTCCTATCCTGTAGAACTCAATGAATGCATAAAATGTTCTTCAGACAGGGTCTGGCATATAACGAGCACCCAGAAGTGTTAGCTATCATTCTTCTTTTTTTTTTTTTAACATTTCTTTTTTTTTTATAATTTTATTTTTTTATAAACATATAATGTATTATTAGCCCCAGGGGTACAGGTCTGTGAACCTCCAGGTTTACACACTTCACAGCATTCACCATTCTTAGCTATCATTCTTTTTTTGGTTTTTTTTTTTAAAGGCTCCCTGCCAAGCAGAGAGCCGGATGCAGGGCTCGACCCCAGAACCCTGAGATCACGACCCGAGCCGAAGGCAGAGGCTTTAACCCACTGAGCCACCCAGGTGCCCCATTAGCTATCATTCTTAATGTGCCCAGATTAACAAGAGGTCCAGTCTCTCCCCAGAGCTCCCCCACCCTGAGGCATTCCCAAATCTCCTTGGGTGCTTAGTGGTAAATTGAAGAAGATCATTCCCAGCTCATGCATAGAGCCAAGATGCTCATGCAGTCTTTGCGGGCTGTAGAAGGCTGCAAAGCTGTCCCAGATGCTGGAAAAAGCCATTTCCGCCCTGTGCTTGCTGCAAGAGCTGCTGCCCCAATCAGAGGACTCAGGCCGCCCCTCGCTGGGGCCCTCTCTGAACCGCCCACTCCGTGCCTTCTGACAGCAAGGGAGAAAACACAGCTCCCTCTGGACCACACCATCCCGAGCATAGCCTGGACTCACCCCTAGCTACCATGCCCTCCCTTATCCATGGAGGACCCATTCCAAGACCCCCAGTGAATGCCTGAACCTGTGGATAATACCAAACCCCATATATGCTATGTTCTGTCCCACACGTGCCTACCTGGGATTGAGTTTAATTTATAAATTAGGCACAGTAGGAGATGAACAATAACTAATTATAAAATAGAACAATTATGACAATTATGACAATATACTGCAAGCGACATTCTGTGAATGTGGTCTCTCCCCCCCACCCCATGCCTCTCTCTCAGGACATTACTGTACTGTCGTCCCCCTTCCCCTCGTGAGGATGTGAGGTGATAAAATGCCCATGTGATGAGATGAGTGAGGGGCAGGTCATGGGCAGTGACACAGCATTATGTTACTATGACCTCCCGATGCGACACCGGAGGGATGATCTCTGCTTGGGGACAGCAGCTGACCAGGTGTAACAGAGGCCCTGGAAAGTGAGAGCCAGACAAGCGGGGACAACTGTAGCCTAAGCTGGGACCCACCTGAGAGTCCGCTAGCAGATGTCGGCCTGTCCCTCTCCTTGTCGGCCAACCATGCACCAGACCATGACCACAGCCATGACCAGCTGCCCGGGACCTGGAACATGAGCTTGTCTCATTCCGGCCCAGAGAGAGGGGGACGCCCAGCCTGCCTGTTTCTGTCCCAAGACTAAGCCCCACCAGGGCTGCCTTTGCCAGCTGTGATCAAGGCAGAAGCGCGATGCACTTGGGGCTTAAGACTCTGTGGCAACCATCTTGAAATTCTTAAGAATTTTAACTTTGAATTTATGTCTGTAAGCGAAGTCCAACAGGACAGTGAAGCGGGTGCTGTCAGCTTCCCAGCTCTGTGGGGCAGGCTCTTGGGCTCCCTCTCCTCCCCCCTGCCCCATGACGGCTGTTGTCCTCTGCCCAGGGTGACTACTCCATCTGAATAGGGTGGGGAGATGGAACCTAGGTAGGACGGAAGAGTAGGGGCAGATTTCTGGGCCATGCCAAGGGGGCAACCATCCCTCCACACCGGGCGGGCAAAGCCAAAGAGCAGTTGGCAGATAAGCAGGAGTGACAGGCATGGGATTGGCGGGGAAATCTTGCCAAGTCCCTGCACCGAGGTTGCAGTCCCTTGACATCTGCCTGTCCACCAGGGTTCAGGGCAGTGGGCCATGGAAAGAGCAGGCTGATTTCCCATCCCTGCCCAGGACCCCCATTTTCTTTTTTTTTTTTTTAATTGCTTTTTTAGAATTTATTCGTCAGAGAGAGAGAGGGGAAGAGAGAGCACAAGCAGGGGGAGCAGCAGGCAGAAAGAGAAGCAGGTTCCCCACTGAACAAGGGATCCAATACAGGACTTGATCCCATGACCTGAGTCGAAGGCAGACGCTTAACCAACTGAGGGGGGTAGGGGGGAGAGGACCCCCATTTTCATTCTGCATGGGGTGGGCAAATTATGTAGTGAGCCCCAACACTTTGTAGGATGACTGGCCATGGGAAACCAATCCCCTCTCAGGAAAATCTCATTTCTTCTACAGAAATATGGTCAGACTCCATGACCCCAACAAGCCAGGGTTCTCGGTGTTATCTGCGATTACTTATAATAGATACTGTGCCAATATGAAATCATGTTATACCACAGGGCTTTACATATTATATTATTAAATTCCAAAAAGTGGTCCTACATGTCTCCCTTCTTTCAGGGTTCCTTTACGATGATAATAACGGTAAGCAGACCCGTGACCCACAGACGGTCTTGATTTGCCACACACCTGGAAACAATGAGAAGAAATACCGTTCAGGAATGTTCTGATGAAAGCAAAGGCTACGAATACCAGGGTAGGGTAAAGTCTCATTTCACCTGACTTCTCAGTGCTTCCTCGTAGGTGTTAAGGTTCCTGCTGCCCCATCTACAAATGTAGCCAACCCCAAGGGGAGGGGACAAATGGAGAGGTCTCTAAGGAAACTTGGGCTTTTCCAAAAGAGTCATAACTCAAACCAAACCATCTCATCTCACTTCTTCCCACTCACCCAGGAGGTAAATATTATTATTGGCCATCCAGAGACAAATAACTCCACAGGATGCTTGGGATGGTCTTACAGAATGGTGCTGAGGTTTCTGATAAGGTAAAGTGGCCACCGGCATGATCTACTTTTTCCGTACCTTTTGGCCAGCCTTCTATTTCCTACAGGCCAGCCGTGTGAGTCGGGCAGAAAGATGTTGGCGGAAGGAGTGAGGAGCGTCAGTAGCCGAGAGCAACAGTAGGGACACTGGTCAGTAGACCTAAGTAGTTGCTCTTCTGGCAGACAGTGGCACCTCTCCAAAAAGGAAGTTCCCAGATTCTACCTACAAAACAGGTAAAGTCCTAATCATCCTAAAGAGGTCATGGTTCTAAGTTTCACCTGTGGGTCGAACCACGTGTCCCTCAACAGCAGGAAATGCGGCTTGTACGTCTCCTAATCTCCAGGACGTGGCCCAGGGTTGAAACACATGTGGTGTGAGATAAATGTGGGAGGAGAGTGAGGACACCAGCCATTACAACACGGGGGGGAATGTGGGGTTTTTTCTCCACTGGCTTCACAGAATTCTCTGAAAATTTATTTTGAGCACAGAGATAAACATGGTAATAATTGAAAGCTGGGAGCCTTGTGAGGCCCAGCTTGTGGTGCCAGGCATGTAACTGGGGGGGGCGGGGGTGTCTGGAGTTATTTGTGAATGGAAAATGTGCCACTTTCTGTGACTGCCCCGAATCAGGTCAGGCCACCTGCCCCTCTTTGGCACAACTGGGCTTCGATGCTTGTCTGTGATTTTGGGTGCAGGACTGAGACCAAATCTTCAGAGCCTTCAGGAACATTGGAGAAAATCTGCAGTGGGGATGGAAGGGCCCATCTGCCTACTTTGTCCGGAGGAAGCTCCTCACGCTGGTGACCCTTGCTCATCCCTCCCTTCTTCCTAGCTGAAGGACTTCCTAGCAAGAAGTACCAACAAACCAGCCAGGACTAACCTGTGTGGAGCAGAGGCCAGAGGAGGCAGCCATCTCCCTCAGCCACCTGCTTCCCACTCTCTGCTTTCCTGGGGCCTGACTTATATTGTCAGAAGGCGTTAAACAACAGAATGATGGAGACCCAGCAACCCCTCCCTCGTCTCTGTAAACCCCTAATCAGGAGAGGCTCTATTGATCAAAAGGGTTAGCTTGGCCCAGCTGCTGCCTGCTTCCAGAAACTCTCCAGGTTTGAACCCACAGACGGTAGCTACCCAGGAGAACCCAGCTCTGTCCTGTTGGAGAAGAGCGCAGACCCGCCCTGTACATTTGGGGCTGGAGCATTCCTCTCCCCAGCAAACCACGACTGGAGAATGGATGGCATCAATCTGATCTAGTCTGTTTCCAAGAAATACCAAAATAGAAACAGGAAAGGAGTAAGGTCCGGTTGAACTGGAATCCCCTCCCCCGCGTGCTTGGGGCACCGGGACAGGACTGTTGAGGATAAGCTTCTGTTAGACCCTGATGGATGTCTCCCTCCCCTCACAAGCACTGAGAGAGCAAAACAGCTCCCACTGAGTGAAAATCCAGCCATCCACTCCCCGAAAAGAGAGCTCTATCAAGGTTCCTTGAAAACATAACAAGACATCAAGTTTTAGAAAATACAAGCCTTTTCCTCGGCACAAAGGCATCATTGTTGTCTAAGGGGCAATAAACCGGATGTTGGAAACACCAGCCCATGACACCACCACTTGACAGATTTCTCACCTCTAGGGGAAAATGCACCCGCAAAAGAAAAACTGGATTCTAAGTGTTTGAAAGTAAAGTTTTTTCCTTTAAGGGGCAGGTGTATATGCCACTGCCTCACAGATACAGAATAGGTAAGAGGTAGGACTCAATGGCTTTGGTTTTGCAAAAATATTCACCATGCAAAAGGTATAGGGATAAACACCTATTCAAGGCAGAACTCATTCATCAGCAATGTTATAAATGATAAGGGCCATTGCTTTTGATGTACAGAGTAGCCCGATGGTCCTCAAAGTGTGGCCCCCAGATCAGCATCAGGATCATCTGAGAACTTGTTAGAAATGCAAATCCAAACCCACTGAATTAGAAATTCCAAGGATGAGACCCAGCTCTCTGTGTTTTAACAAGCCCTCTGGAGATGCCTCCCCTCATCCCTAGGGAGATTCAATTTCACTGAGAGAGGGTGCGATCGGGATTTTTAGAAGCTCCCCAGTGGATCCCAAAGTGCAGTGAAGTGGGGAAACCACCGGGCTAGGAGTCAGCAACTGATCTCTACACGGTCTCAGAATTCCTTTGTGCCTAAAATTTGTAGCCACTTCAGTTCTGAGAGCAAATTTTCAGGGAGTTACTCGCCTTTCAAAACATTGATGGGAAAACTCAAACAGAGTGGCCGCTGCCAGGTGAGAGCCCTGGCCTCTGGGCCCACGTTCCTGGACACATTCTTACTTACTGAGTCGGGGGGCAATGGAGGGACTGTGCTCAAACACTGCAGGTAGGTTACCATGAATTTGCTATTCCTTTTTTAAAAATAAAGATATATTGGGGCACCTGGGTGGCTCAGTCGGTTAAGCGGCTGACTCTTGGTTTCAGCTCAGGTCATGATCTCAGGGTTTTGAGATCAAGCCCCACATCAGGCTCAGTGCTGAATGGGGAGCCTGTTTGGGATTCTCTCTCTCCCTCTCCTTCTGCCCTTCCTCATGCAACCCCCACCCAAGCTCACTAGCACACTCTTTCAAAACAAACAAATAAAAAGCAAACAAAAAAAATATATATATATATATATTCATCAAACCATGTAAAATAAATATTAAACAACCATCAGTTTTAAAAGCAATACTCCAGAACAAAGTTTAAAAGTCTGTGGTATGAAATAGTCACTTTCTGACCAATATTTCACTCTTCTTTTATCAACTCATCCCGTATGATTTTAGCATCAAAAACTGTCTCAGTAATTTGACTTTGACTTCGGGTAGCTCAGCCTGAGAGTGACCCTTGGTTGCTTGTGCCTGAGGACACTTGTGTTCTTTGCTTCAGTCAGAGGCAACTCAGCCCATAGCTTATATGCCTTGAGTTCAGGAAAGGAATGTCCCGCTTGGCCGTGGGTAGCAGCAAAATGGAAACCTCGAGGATGGTCCCAGAGGAGAAGAGGGTGATGGGATGAGTGTGGACTCAGGACGGCCCACACCAGAGCAAGGAAGCCAGGATCAGAGCCCAGGAAAGAACACGGCACCAATCGCTGATACAAACCAGGGATCCAAATTCTATGCTAAATTATAGAAGATCAAGCCACGGATGGGAGGATAGGCATCAGCGGACAGAAGAAGCAGGTCAAGAACTTAGAAACAGGCAAAGGCAAACACTAAATGAAGAAGACACAGATGCTGACAGTACAAATGTCCCTGGTACCGATTCTGTTTGAAACCGAACGGGGCTTACGCCAGGACAAGGTGACCACAAAGAACCACGTTCCCGAGCCCCGACTGCCAGTGCAGCAGAGGACTGCACAGAGTAGGCATTCCATCCCACATTATGGAATGAATAGTGTTTCAAAATCACCTCTGGTTGTGACTGCCTAACTCTCTCTCTCAGGGGTCAGGGTGTGTCCACCACAGCCAGCGCTCACTCTGTCAGAAACAAATCTATCACAGCAGCGGGAGTGTGGAATGTAAGTCTAGGCATGCGTTGGGTAGAAAACACCAAGCTCTTCCCTAGGAAATCTGGATTTGGATCCTAGCTCCATTTCTAACTAACTGTGCAGCTTTGGTCACGTTCTTTTATCCTTCTGCCTCTCAGATCCTTTCCTGGACAGTGAGGCAAGTAGGATGGGAATGCCATGTGATGGTTAAAGCACGTCCAGACTCTAAAACCCCCTGGCTCTGCACAACAGCAACATTCCCCAAAATCCATCCCCGAAGATTGATTTGTCCTGTCAGATTGCAGAGGGCACCTGCTTATTATGGGCTCCCTGCGGCTGGCGATCTTCCAGACATTTTCAAGGTCTCCGTGGTCAATGGGAAGTAAATCTGATTTTTCAGGTTGTTCATGCAACCAAAGTGCAACCCTACAAAAAGACTTATGTCAGCCTTGGAGGGCTTTCGTTGGCCAAGTTTAACTGGAAGTTTTGCAAGTTTTCCCTAAGGAAAGCCCCTGTACCCTGCCATCATAGGCAGGGAAGCAGAAATCAGAGGCAGGGAACCAGATGGCTTTGGTCATCATGCATTGGGGTCAGAGGTGGGGGTGGGGGCAGGAAGGCAGCGGGAAAAGGATCCCAGACACAGGGAGAGCGTTCTTCCCTCCTTCACATCCTCGGGAGGGCCAGGCCCACACCCGGGGCCGCTACGTGCTTCACTGCATTCCCAGCCAGATGCGGGCTGGCCCAAGGGGCAGCCATCTGGACTTGAGAGCCCATTATAGCCGTAACAGGCAGCTGAATCTAGTTATCAACGGCGGTCTCTCCCAGCTTGTGTGTCTCAAGCTGGAAATCACACACTTAGGAAGCATCTGCTTGGGACACGAGACACCGCTCCCACGGGGACCGACAGAGGAGAAGAATGTGGCGACATGGACACAGGCACACAGGCTACTGGCTAAAGCAAAAGTTCTGGGCAAGGTGTGCAGGCTCCTTCTTGCCATCCCGCCTCTGCTCTATTATCCTCTCTCGTCCACCCGTAAGGAGCGCGGACACACACATGTTACCGGAATCACCTTCTCAGGGACACGGCTGCACACAGAGCATGGTGTAAAGCAGGACTAGATGAGAGATACCAGAACGTCCAGGGCTATAATCCAAGCAGAAAGCCGCCTACACTAGGAACAGTCACATCCACAGACTGCCCAGGCCCTGGATGAGAGGAGGTCACTCTGGGGGCTGCTGAGACCCTCAGCTGGGGTGTGCAAAGAAAACACTGTGCTTACTTCCACAGCCCTTTTTCCTTGAACCCATAGAGGGCCATATGTGGTATTGGAAAGTCTGATGGCCATATAGAGGACGGGACACACAGGAACAAACTCTATCCCCCTCTGCTCCAGGTGGCTTCGTGCCTAAATGTGCCTTCCTTCTCCAGGATGGGTCGGAGTTCCCTCCCGATGTCTGAAATAGAAGATTGGGCAGAGGTCCTAAGAAGTCCTGAGTGGTCCCAGCCCCGTCCTCCCGTGACTGGCTCTGTCTCACCACGGCTAATTGGGCCTTTGTGAAAACCCCACATGTCTTCTTGCTTCCATGACTAGCACAGACTGTCCCCTCCTCCTGGAAGGTCCTCCTGATCTACCTGCCCTCTACAACATGCTAGGAGCAGAAGAGAGGCCAAGACCACCGTCTCTGAGATCTGGGGAAGATCTGGGTTCAAATCCCAGCTTGCCCACCCCTATTTGGTGTAAAAAGATATAAAAATTTGAAGTGTATTGGATTAAATCGGACAGACAACTGCTAACAACGCCTTTCACTCAGTGGTGCCATCTACCCGCTGGCCGTGCTGCTGAGAAGTTCGTTCATATTAATGAGTCATTTCTTTAAATTCCATCTCCTGTGTTCTCGTAGCTCACAAGTCTGACTTTCAGAAGCATGAGAGGAAAGTGCCACTACACACTAAACTTTGAGGGCTTAAGGCAAAAGAACTGGAGAAGTAGAAACAGACAAATACTGGTCCTCTATGGAGAGAGAGAGGTACGAGAACTGTCAGCTTGGAGTCTATTAACACACAAAAAAGGTGATTCTGTGTGGCCAACAGAGCTCTCAGGAAGGCAGACTTAAGGCCAGAAAAATGAAATACATAATCAGATATAGGTCTAAAAAGAGTGGAACTTCCTCAAAAATGATAGAAAAATAAGGAATAAGGGGATCAGCACAAAACAAACCAAAGCAGATGAGTGGGCTGTTCTCTATATACGTAATACATACACAGATATGTACGCCTCTCTCTCTCTCTATATATATATATCACATATATGTCTGTCTATTATATAATATATAGTTTGTTAATTGTTAGTATTATTATATATTCTAACTTATGTTAATATTTTATGTACTAAGTATTAATAGAATAGCATATTCTATTAATATATATTATATATAAAATAAGGAGCCACGTCAGGGAAGGAGCTCAGGCTGCATCCACTATGGCCTGGGACTGGGAGGACAGATGTCAGAAAGGCAAACTCCTGAAGCAAGCCTTGCAAGGCAAGAGGAAAATGCTAAGAGAGCAAAGGAGGCTCTTTTCTTTCTTTTTTTTTTTTTAAGATTTTATTTATTTATTTGACAGACAGAGATCACAAGTAGGTAGAGAGTCAGGCAGAGAGAGGAGGAAGCAGGCTCCCTGCTGAGCAGAGAGCCCAATGCGGGGCTCGATCCCAGGACCCTGGGATCATGACCTGAGCCGAAGGCAGAGGCTTTAACCCACTGAGCCACCCGGCGCCCCAGGAGGCTCTTTTCTGAGGAGGAAACAGGTGCTCGTCCAATGTTCAGAAAACAGAAAAGAGGGAACCATGGCTTAAGAGGGGCTCTGTCCAGGCTGATGACGGGGAGGCTGGACAGTTCCGCTGGTGTTTGCTCCCCTCCACCCAGTGAGGACCAGCATCGGCCAGTTAGGAACTGGGGACAAACTTCATCAAGAGGGAGATGAGGACCAAAATGAGTGAAACGATTGCAGGAAAGTCCTTAGCAACTTAAAAGAACTTAAACCTCTTGCCCAGGCAAATTTTATCATGACAATCATCATTTTATGGTTTTTAAAAAGTCCCTTCATTCTGTTATTTTGTGAACTTAGCTTCGAAACAGCTTACAAGGTTCAGAACGAAGGGCTGGCGTGGGCCTCTGGTCAGGGCCCTGCAGAAGTAATTCTCTGGTTGATACAGAAAAGTCATGTTTTTCGCTCTAACATCAAAGAGGAGAAAAATGAAATCATGTGGCATCGTTCTATCCTTTAAAAAAAAGTATTTTTTTTAATGGATCCCCGCTTCTATCATGACAAAAATTGCTGCGGCATAAATCACAGTAAGAAATGAAAGCCCCACTTGGCAAAACAGGATCTGGAGGACTTGAGGACCAGCGAGTGAGCCACCATAGGGGAAAGGTGAAGGGAGGAGGAGGGCCGCTCCTTGGTGGGAACCGGGGCTCCTGCCCAGCCCTCACTTCCCTGGGTTTCCCAGCGTTTCCAGCGCCCAGTGCCCAGCAGAGGCCTCAGTGCCCAGCGCGTGGTTTAGGAGCGCCACCCTGTGTCAGACTCGGAAGCCACAAACACAAGGGGTTTTCACGTGACGAGCTTTAACCAGAGGCGTCCAGCTGAAATTCCAGCAGTAAACTAATTTCTTGCCTGTGGTGATATCTGGAGCCCATGCAAGCTAATTCCAGCACACCTTTAAGAGCTCTGTATAAGATGGTTCCAAAAACTGCCTGAAAGCAGGAGAGGGACCAGATTTCATCATCATCATCATCATCATCATCATCACCGTCGTCATCAGTGAGAGAAGGACTCCCTTGACCGCACACGCACGCACGTGGCCTAAAGACTCGGGCATTTCCAAGTAGAAGCCCTCTCTCACCCACTGTGCTCACACCCTTGAGTCTTGCTTCAAACCCTCCCCACCTTTACATCCTGCACCTGAGAGAATAACACACTTACCCCAAACTCTACTTGTGTCTTGAGAGTTCTGCCGCCTGGTGACGGGCCCCCGGTGGCTCAGCTGGTTGAGCGACTGACTCTTGGTTTGGGCCCAGGTCCTGATCCCAGGTCCTGAGATGGAGCCCTGTGTCAGGCTCTGGGCTGAGCGGGCAAGTCTGCTTGAGATTCTCTCTCTCTCCCTCTGCCTCGGCCCCTCCCCCCACTCACACGCTCTCTCTCTTTCTCTCTCTTAAAAAAAAAATACATCTTAAAAAGACAAGAGAAGAAAAGAAAATTCTGCCACTTCAGACCTCAATTGAATCTCCAAGGCATTCTCTCTGGTGCAAATCTTGCTGAATTTAGGATCAGGAAAGGATAATCTTGGTCCTAGGGAGGGAGAAAGGAAGCAAAAGATGGCTGAGGGCACGTGAGTGGGCAGCTGGAGCAGGTGGGCAGGCAGGGCAGAGCTTGGAGAAAAAAGCAGGCGCTTTAAGGTCAAAGCACCCCTCCCCCATCTTTCCTTCCTAATTCACCTAAAATGTTAACATGGCTGGTGCCTCAGAATTAATTCTCTTTCAATGACCATGTAGACCAACCTAGATATTCCTTGTAAAAGCAAACAAACAAACACAAAGTCTTTCAGCTCTACTTGCAAAATAGTACCCCTGACCTTCTTGTGTTAAATCTGACTCCTTGGTTTTAATTATAAATGGTCCCCACGTTAACTCAGATGCTTCTGCTGATCTCCATGTGTTCACATGGCACTTGGTTCAAGTCACTTCTCTCTGGTCTTAATTTTCCCAAATGTGTGATCTGTTTTGTCCCATGATCCTGGTATGGAGACTACATTAAAGAGGTGAACAAAATTAATTTTGGAGTCTTTCATCTTTCTGCCTGCTACTGCCCTCAACTTGATGTTCACTTCCTTAAGGCAAAGATTATTTTTGCTTTTCTCCATGGCTCTTCTGCTGTTGAGCACAGGGTACTGCTGGATACAGCTATGTTGAATTAACCCGGAAAGAATAACAGTTGATGTGGGAGAAACTTCTTGACAGAAGCAGCGACAGAATTCCAGAATAGGTGGGCAGAAGCAAATCTCTGACTCTGGGCTCCTTATGAAGTGAAGAGATGGGGGGCCCCTGGGTGGCTCAGTCGGCTAAGCATCCGACTCTTGGTTTCATCTCAAGTCATGATCTCGCAGTCGTGGGATTGAGCCCCAGGCTCCGCGCTCAGCGTCGAATCTGCTTCAAGTTCTTTCTCCCTCCTCCTTTGCTCTTCCCAACTCATGTTCTCACTCTCGCTCTCTCTCTCTCAAATAAATTATTTTTAAGAAGGAAGTGAGCAGACATGAGGGCAAGTGCAAAAGCTTAAGAAAGGACTGTAGCTTCTCAACCAGTAACCTCTTTGATAAATAATGCAGGTGTTTACAGCCTGTGAACTGCTGCCCCCGTGCGAAGATGGAGAAAATGAGGACGGGATGGAAGCTGGGGGAGAAACATGCAGGAAAGAGCCTGAAATGCATATGTCCCTCTTCTGCATGGAAGGGAAAGCAGTCTGCCCTGGTTGCTTCCACTGCCCCCCGCCCCTGGAGCCTCCAAGCTCAGTTGTTTGCATCCCTGAAGCCATTCCCAGGCTTCTCTTATTTTTAGAGGGAAGGTTGAATGGAGCTTTGAAGTCAAGGAAATCTTTAATTTGTCCATTTCTGGGACTGGGTCAGATGGGATGGTAAAAAGAGGGACATCAGCTTCTCTGCACACAGTAGTTGAGTTCAAAGTTGAACTCACCTCCCAAGGATCAAAAAGGAAGGTCAGAATGTTTGGGGAGGCCTGTGGGTCTCGATGGAGAGTGGCCATGACCCTCTTTTCTCATGATGTTGCCTTCCACTCTCTTCTGGAAGGTTCACAGGAGCTGCAGGTTTGTAATCTCCCTTCCTCTATCTCTCCAGCAGGTGGCGCAATACGATTCAAGATGGTTTGGAAAATCTTCAAGCCCTTGGTTCCTCTGAAGATGGTTTGGGGAGAGGAAGCTTCAGCCCCTCAACTCAGCCCCTAGACATAAGAAAATAATTTGTGGGAAACACTGAGCATGGAATAGGCATGTACAGGCTAAGTTAAAATAGTCTGAGACTAGGGGCGCCTGGGTGGCTCAGTGGGTTAAAGCCTCTGCCTTCAGCTCAGGTCATGATCTCAGGGTCCTGGGATCGAGTCCCGCATCGGGCTCTCTGCTCAGCGGGGGGGAGCCTGCTTCCTCCTCTCTCTCTGCCTGCCTGTGATCTCTCTCTCTGTCAAATAAATAAATAAAATCTTTAAAAAAAAATAAAATAGTCTGAGACTAAAGAGGTAGGGACAATAAGAGGGGTAGGAGGTTTGTGGTGGCTTGATAGAAAAGCATTTCATTCGACTGTTTTCCTCCTTCAAGACTAGACAGTAGCATTTCAAAATGTTTATAGGCTGATGAGACCACAGGTCATTTTCTCACTCTTTTACCTACACTTTTCCATATTTTCCAAATGCACTGCATGAAGCGGATCTAAGTGTCATACCTACCAAATATTAAACGTCATTACAAAGATCTTTTATATCAATATTTTTTCAATATCCTTTTAAGTTATACTGATTCTATTTTTTACCCTTGTAAGTAGCGAGTGCCAAAATTTTACATTTCTTCAGTGATTGGGCATTTTGGAGATCACCAGGCACTTTGCGGTAAATATCGTGTGTCCTGGACGCCAGAGATTGTTTCCCTGTCAAGCTTCTGATTCTCCCAGGTTAAACCATTTCTTTTACTTATCAAACAAAGACATATCCTAGAAAGGTTTTAAACAATGGGGTCGCATGAATACTAATCTGGTGGTGTGAGGAGAGACCAAGGTCGGGAGATCAGAGAGGAGTTGGTTATCATGGTTTAGGCATAAGGAGTCAAAAGCCTGACGCCAGTGAGTGTTAAGAAAGAACCGGAAGCAAGGGATATTCTAGCAGACCTGTTCAGAGGGTTTAGTAGTGGTCAAGGGGAAAAAGAGGAATCAATGATGGCGACAAGGCTAAGCAGCTGGAAAAATTAGAGAACTGGCAAGAGAAATAAGTAAATGAAATGGTGAAGACGGTAGATTAAGACACGTGTCATGTTACTGAAAGTTCTAAAATAGACTAACAGGATATATGTTGGATCATTAAAATAGTGTAACTCCCAGGAATGAATATGGTAAACGTTAAAATTACAGCGATTTATTTTTTAAAAATATACAAATTACCTATTTATAAAAATTAAAATAAAAAATTGAGTAACGACCCAAAAGAAAGGGCTTCTTTAAAAGTCCCCATTATGGGGGCGCCTGGGTGGCTCAGTGATCATGACCTCTGCCTTCGGCTCAGGTCATGATCCCAGGGTCCTGGGATCGAGTCCTGCATCTGGCTCTCTGCTCTGTGGACAGCCTGCTTCCTCCTCTCTCTCTCTGCCTCTCTGCCTACTTGTGATCTCTGTCTGTCAAATGGATGGGTAAAATCTTAAAAAAAAAAAAAAAAAAAGTCCCCATTATGGGTTGAACCATGGCTGCCAAAATGATGTCAGTCTTACCCCAGTCCCTATGAATGTGACCTTACTTCCAGACAGGGTCTTTGGAGATGTAATCAGTTTAAGATGAGCTCAGACTGAATTAGGTGGGCCCTCATCCAATGTGACCAGAGTCCTTATAAGACAAGAAGAGACACAAAAACAATCATGGAGGGTCGAGAGCCATGACAGCATGGACACAAGGCTTGCCGGTCCACCGTCACCATCCAACGAGTGTCTAAAGCTACAGGAAGCTGGGAGATGCCTCCTCCAGAGGCTCAAGAGAGAACATGGTCCTGTCAACACCTTGATTTCAGACCTCCAGCCTCCTGAACTATGAGAATATATTTCTGTTGTTCTAAACTGCCCACTTTGTTACGGCAGCCCAAGAAAGCTAATACAGTCCCTCTTGAGCACTCAGAGTGAGAGAGGAGAGGCAGGTGGTTGGTTTTGTGGGTGGAGTGGGTATTAGGGGACTCTGTCACTATGGAGATCCACACACTGTGTGTCTAATCCCCATTAGACAGATGGGGAGATTAGGAATGTATTAGTTCAATAACACTGTGTGCTCTTTCCCTGATAAGGGTGGCCACGACTGTTACTTTCCCACTACTTAGTGAAGGCTGAAGTCTCATTACCAGAAATAAGGAGGTATTAGCCAGCCCACGTTCCTTAGCCATCCCAGCCCCATGAAAGAAACACATCCTGGGCACCTCACTATACCGCTTTCTCTCTGGTAAAGGCTGTAGGGTTTTGGAAACCCAACAAGCTCACAAAATGGTTGCTTTAATATAAAATAGAAAGACAAAAAAGTTCGGCTACAAATCGAATGAAAGGGGAAAATGAGTCAACTTACAACTAATATGGGATAACCATTATAAGCATAGATATACCCTATTAGTAAGACATTTGACATTATCTTAAAAATCACCTTTTCAGTTTGATAAGAGAAGCACTGAAGTCCTCTTGGTTATTAATTAATAGGAAAACTAAAAGTCTGAGTTATATAAGTTTTCAGGGGAAATTATTTAACTTGCTATTTTTTCCTAATTAAGTTTTAATTCAGCAAACTGAACACTTGTGAGTCGGGCACTGTGCCGCATGCTGAAGACACCAATAATTTTTCCAAGACCCTCTCTCAAGGAGTATGCACACCAGTGGGAGAAAGAGACAAATAAGTCATCAAAAGGATACTGACATCTTTGAAAACTGCAGTGTGTAATGGCTCCTGTTGGAGGGTTAGTAGTAGCAGGAGTAATGTTGAATGAACTCTATGTTTTACACGCGCTGAGGGAGAGGACAGAAAATTTTTTAGCTCCCTCTTGAAAAATACAGGGCACCTGCCCGTCCTGTCAGCACACTCCTATTCCTCCAAGGGGGACAAAGAGCCAAGGGAGGGAGAATGGGCCAGCGAGAGAAGAAACAGCCTGTGCTAAAAACTAGCACCTTAAGAATTCATGGTGTCTTTGCAGAAATGCAAACAGCACAGGGGAGATGTGGGAGAGTAAGAGACAAGGCCAGGGCTGTATCTTGAAAATGTGTGTGTCTGAGCCTCATTCTCTGAGCCGCGTGTTTTCAAACTGGTGTGCGTACACACAACGGGGGGATCGTGAACTTCTCTATAAGAAAGCATGTACGCAGGATGCCTGGGTGTCTCAGTTGGTTAAGTGCCTGCCTTCGGCTCCTGTCATGATCCCAGGGTCCTGGGATTGAGCCCCACATGGGGCTCCTTGTCAGCAGGGAGCCTGCTCCTCCCTCTGCCTGCAAGCTCTGCCTGCTTGTGCTCTCTCTGTCTCTGACAAACAAATAAATAAAATCTTTAAAAAACAAAGAAAGCATGCATGCATGTGCTTATGCTTTGTTTCAAATAGAATCTAAAAAATCATATTAACATATTCTGACCATCTGGATAAACCACCTTATAAGAGAGCACTGCCAATGATTTTAGACTTTACATTTGCAATTATAATAACGTCTGTACCAATTAGTGCTTCTTTGATTGTTCCCTGTCACATATTAAGAGGGGTGAGCACTCAGTAACTCTTAGCTGTCTGTTTCTGTGTCATAGTGTCTGTGGCTGAGACGACTGGTTGTCTTCTAACATAAGTTTCTTCTTCCAAAGCGATGAAAACCCCAAAACTTAGGGAAGCACAGAGCTGTCCAGAAAAAGAAAGACAAAAAAACAAAAAACAAAAACACTGCCCAGTCCTGCCTGAAGCCAGCTCAAGTTTAAGTCAATGAATTGTAAGCAGAAGTATCTTGTGGCAGCGTCCGGGAACCTTTCTTAAAAGCAAGGTGATCTTCTCTCTATGTCCATAAGGTCAAGTTTGCCACTGTGCTGTTCGAATGTCCCACGTCCTTATTGATTCTTAACTGATTCCATTAATGACTGATATGGGTGAATTAACATTTTCCACTGTAATTCTGGATGTCTGTTTTTTTTTCTTCTGTCAAGTATCAACTTTATGTTTGAGGGAAAATACTGCAATATTTGGGTCATCTCAGTAACCATCATTTAATAGGGAAATTTCACATGATTTCCTCATTTCCATTTGCATTTATATTTATAAACATTTTAGTGCCAAGTAGCACTCTTTTAAAAAAAAAAATCCAATCTGACAATTCTTGACTTTTAATTAGAGCTGTTAGTCATTTACGTATACAATTCCTGATCTTTTTGGACTTAAATTTCCATCTTATTTTGTACTTTCTGCTTTCTCCATCTTTCTCTCTCCCTTTGCCACTTTTGTGTCATTTCTTCCCGCACACATAGACATGGATGCACTTGTTTTAGGATTTTATTACATTTTTACTAGAGGATTTTAGAACAGTTACAAAATACTAGCTCATGTCTTTTCATCTGTAAACACTTCAGTATGTACCTCTAATGGATAAGGACCTCATTAACAAAAGCACCTGCCATTATCACAACCAGTAAAATTAACAAAACCTGAGATCTTCAAATACTCATTTTCTACTCAAACTTCCCACTTATCCCAAAGGTGATTTTCACATTTGGTTCTTGGGATTGAGCCCTGCATTGGGCTCCCTGACCTGCAGGGAGTCTGCTTCTCCCTCTCCCCGCACTTGTGCTCTCCCTCACACAAATAAAATATTTTTTTTAAAAATTAGTCTCTTATGGTTTGTCTCCCTGATTTTGTCTTGTTTTATTTTTCCCTCCCTTCCCCTATGGTCCTGTTTTATTTTCTTAAATTCCACATGAGTGAGATCATATGATAATTATCTTTCTCTGACAGACTGACTTCACTCAACCTAATACCCTCTAGTTCCATCCATGTCATTGCAAATGACAAGATTTCATTCTTTTTGATGGCTGAGTAGTATGCCATTGTGTGTGTATACAAACCTTCCATAGTTTGGCTATTGTGGACACTGTTGCTATAAACACTGATGTGCAGGTGTCCCTTCAGATCACTACATTTGCATCTTTGGGGTAGATACCTAGTAGTGTGATTGCTGGGTCATAGGGTAGCTCTATTTTCAACTTTCTGAGGAACCTCCATGCTGTTTTCCAGAGTGGTTGCACCAGCTTGCATTCCCACCAACAGTGTAGGAGGCTTCCCCTTTCTCCACATCCTTGCCAGCATCTGTCATTTCCTGACTTGTTAATGTTAGCCATTCTGACTGGTGTGAGGTGGTGTCTCATTGTGGTTTTGATTTGTATTTCCTTGATCCTGAGTGATGTTGAGAATTTTTTCATATGCCATGTTGGCCATTTGTTTGTCTTCTTTGGAGAAATATCTGTTCATGTCTTCTGCCCATTTCTTAACTGGATTATTTATTCTTTGGGTGTTGGGTTGGTAAGTTCTTTATAGATTTTGGATCTAGCTCTTTATCTGATATGTCATTTGCAAACATTTTCTCCCAGTCTGTCGGTTGTCCTTTGGTTTTATCAACTATTTCCTTTGCTGTGCAGAAGCTTTTTATCTTTTTTTTTAAGATTTTTTATTTATATATTTGACAGAGATCACAAGTAGGCAGAGAGGCAGGCAGAGAGGGAGAAAGGAGGAAGCAGGCTCACTGCCAAGCAGAGAGCCCGATGCGGGGCTCGATCCCAGGACCCTGAGATCATAACCTGAGCTGAAGGCAGAGGCTTTAACCCACTGAGCCACCCAGGCACCCCAGAAGCTTTTTATCTTGATGAAGTCCCAACAGTTCATTTTTGCCCTTGCTTCCCTTCTCTCTTCTGACTCACTTATCCTAGCAGTTAGAGCCTCCATTTTTTATTGTATCTCATTAATAGCCTTTTTTATTTCAACTTGATTAGATTTTAGTTCTTTCATTTCTCCAGAAAAAGATTCTCTAGTGTCTTCTATGCTTTTTTTGAGCCCAGGTAGTATCTTTATAATTGTTATTCTGAACTCTAGTTCTTGTCTATATCCATACTGATTAGGTCCCTGGCAGTCAGTACTGCCTGTTGTTCTCTTTTTTGAGGTGAGTTTTTCCATCTTGTCATTCTTACAGAAAGTGGTCACTTTTCTATTTGTAGAATTGCACAATTCTTTTCTTAGATCTCAGTTGAGTTTACAGGTGTTCAAAATGATTTAGAGCTACCTAGCTAAATTCCAGGGACCAGACAAAACTAAGGTCTCCTTCTTCTCTGCCATCTTGGGATGTCTCTTATATCTTTTTTTTTTTTAAATCAGCTTTATTGAGGTTTAATGTTCATCCAATAAAATTCAGCCTTGCTGGGTGCACAGTTTGGGGCTTTTTTGTTTGTTTGTTTGGGGTTGTTTGGTGGGTGGATAGCAAAAGAAGGTTTATTGAGTGATAGCAAAGTGATAGTAAAAAGCTCCCAAGGAGGGAGGGGACCCGAGAGGGTCACCCTAGAGTACACTGTTTGAAGAGTTCTGACAAATGAGAACATTTATGTAAACCCATCACAAAGAAGATTAGAACATCTCCAGGACCCTCCAAAAACTTTTCTCTTGTCCTTTCAAACCCATCTGTGTTCCCCCAGTCCCCTGTCCCTGGGCTCTAAGCAGCCTGTCTGCTTTCTATCACTTCAGCTTTTCTAGAATTTGCTAAACATGAAATCACACAGATTTAGTCTTTTGTGTGGGCATTGTTCTCTTAGCACAATGTTTTTATTTTTTTTTTTTAAGATTTTATTTATTTGATAGAGCACAAGTAGGCAGAGTGGTAGGCAGAGGAGCAGGGAGCCTGATAGGGGCTCAAACCCAGGACCCCGGGATCATGACCTGAGCCGAAGGCAGATGCTTAATGGACTGAGCCACCCAGGTGCCCCTAGCACAATGCTTTTGAGGGTAATCCCTGTTGTTTCATGTGCTGGTAGTTCTTTTTGTTGATAAGTAGTTTTTTATTACATAAACGTGCCCCATTTTATCTATTTATCCACATTTTGGTTGGGCATTTCATCCTTGTAGGAGTCGATCAGCCAAAGACTCAAAGGGACGCCTCTGTAGATCACTGGGCCCCCACCCCCACACCGGGTACTTCTGCCTTGTCTGGTACTCTGTTCTGCATAACCAGCCACCCCAGCCTGTCCAAACTCCATTCTCCGGGCGCTCGACTCAAAGAGATGGTTGGATTCTGTTCTGGTTGCCCCTTCATACACTGCAGCCTGAAAACTGCTTCCAGGTACTAATGTGGGGCAGTCACAGAGCTCACCTTATTTGTATCTTATCTGAAGGGAATCACATACCTGCATTGCCCATTTTCCAATATTTGATAACAGTTATATTTTGTCTGGTTTTCCAGGTTTTGAAGGGAGGAGGGCAATTCCCATAGAAGTCAATCCTTCATGGTGGAAGAAGTCTCCTGCATCTTTTTGACAAGATGAAATTAGGTGTTGTTTTTTTTTCCCAGTCAACTTTACTGAGGTATAATTTATATACTTTAAAATTCACTCTTGATATGTATAGGTTGTTGGCTTTGACAGATGTATGCAACATATAATCACCACCTCTGTCTCCCCCGGAAAGTTCCTCATTCCTTTTGGCAATCAGTCTTCATCCACACCTCTCAACCTGGGCAACCACTTATCTAATCTCTGTCACTACAGAGTAATTGCATCTGTCCTAATATTTCAAATATACAGAATCAGTTTCTCTTTTGTATTTGGCTTCCTTCACCAGTATCATGTCTGTAAGATTTACTCATGCCATTGTGTGTGTCGATGTTTTGGGTTTTTTTACTGCTGAGTACATGCTTTCATTTCTTTTGGTTGAATATTTAGGAGTGGAATTTCTGGGTCATATGTAAGTATATGTTCAGTTTTATGAGAATTTGACAAACTATTTTCCAAAGTGGCTATACAGTTTTACATTCCCAGCAACAATGCATGATAGTTCCCCTTGCTCTCTATTATCAACAATGCCAAGAGTGGTTTTGCCGCTTTTTAAAATTTTAATCTAATCTAAATGATGAATAGAAGTGGTAAAGGTAGACATCCTCCCCTTGTCCATGTTCTTATGAGAAAGAATTCAATCTTTTACCATTAAGCATGCTTGCTAGCCATCAGTTTTTCAGAGATACCCTTTATAAGATTAAGTAAGTTCCCTTTTGGTCTCGGCTTGCTAAGAGATTTTATCAAAAATGAATTTTGGGGGGCGCCTGGGTAGCTCAGTGGGTTAAAGCCTCTGCCTTCGGCTCGGGTCATGATCCCGGGGTCCTGGGATTGAGCCCCACATCCGGGTCTCTGCTCTGCGGGGAGCCTGCTTCCCCCTCTCTCTCTCTGCCTGCCTCTCTGCCTACTTGTGATCTCTGTCAAATAAATAAATAAAATCTTTAAAAAAATGAATTTTGGATTTTGTCATATCCTTTTTCTTTTTCTATGGAACTAATTATATACTTTTTTTTTAGTCTGTTAATATTATGATCCACATTGATTATTTTCCAATGTTAAATCACCCTTGCATTCTTGGGATAACCACATTTGGTCACAGCGAATTATCCTTTTTACATATCTATAAATTTTATATGATAGACCATGCTTAAAAACCTTTGTATTTATGATCATGAATATGCTTTTTTATAGTGTCCATTTCTTATAATGTCTTTTTCTGGTTATGGTATTGGGATTATGCTAGCTTCATAAAAAGAATTGGAAAGTAATTTCTCCTCTTAATTTTCTGGGAGAATTTCTATAAAATCAGTACTATTTCTTCCTTAAATGTTTGTTAGGATCACCCAGTTTACTTTGTGGGAAGGTTTTCTGTTGTTGTTGGTTTTTTTAGATTTTATTTATTTATTTGATAGAGAGAGAGATCACAAGTAGGGAGAGAAGCAGGCAGAGGGAGAGGGGGAACCAGGTTCCCCGCTGAGCAGAGAGCCCGATGTGGGGCTTGATCCCAGGACCCTGAGATCATGACCTGAGCCAAAGGCTGAAGCTTAACCCACTGAACCACCCAGGCACCCCTGTGGGAAGGTTTTAACTACAAATTCAGTTTCTTTCATCTATATAAGGGTATTTAGTTGATCTGTTTCTTTTTAAATGATCTTTGGCATTTTATGTCTTTCAAAGAATTTCTTTTTCATCTAATTTGCCAACTTGTTGATATAAACTTGTTTAAAATATTCTCTTATTAGCTCTTTATATCTGTAGAATCTATAGTGATGTCCCTCTCTTATTTGAAATTGGTAATTGTCATCTTTATTTCTTTGTTCCTTTTTTTAGCAGTTAGACTTTGTATCCCTTGGAGTCATTTTATTCATGTTTCTTTTGCTTGGGATTCATTGAGCTTCTTGGATCTGATACTCTGCCCTGCTGATGATAGCTGCCTTGCTTTTCTGGACTTCTGGCTGTCTCAGCTCAAGGAATACATGCCTGGCTGCCCCTCCCTGTAATGCGGGGAAACTTCTTCCTAGGCAGTACTACCTGTGAAAATAATAGGGATCACCTGGTATGTTTCTGTTCTTTCATAGACTACCATCCTCTCTGCCTGATGTCCAATATAACAAAAAAAAAAAATCATTTCAGAATTGTGTCTGATTTTTAAATTGTCTCATATAGAAGAGTAAATCTAGTTCCTCTTACAACATCTTTGCTAGAAACCAGGAACTAACTTTTATTATGCATCTCCTATGCACAAATACTTCACCTATCCTTCCATTCCATTCTATAGAAGTCCTATGCTGAAGATACTATTAACCCTTTTTACAGATAAGGAAACTACGGGCTTTGACAAATTAATGAATAAAGTTATATGCCTATTAAATAACAGAATTACTTGATCTCAGATGTGTTTGACTACACAAGGATGCTACCTCCAGATAAAACAGAGCAATAGGAAAGTGCATGAGTGCAAATAAATAAAATCTATTCTTTAAAATTAATTTTAATCATAACCACTTTAATGATCTATGGAAACTCCCCCTTTCCCTAGTGGTGATAACAGGACACAGTGTGGGAATGACAATTTTACATTTCTAATCCCTATTTTTGTTCCTTTTCTTTTCTTGCCCCTTATGGGTAGATTAGTGTCCCTTAATGGGCAGATTCTCCACATTTCCGGCCACTTTGGCCATAAAAAGTCCAGTCCACTTTGAAATTCCAATCTCATATACAATTTAAACCCTTCTCTCACTAGACTCCAAGGGACCTGGAGAGGGTAAGAATGAACCGCTTTTATCATTCTTCCTTCTCCAACCCTTTGGGGAGGAATGGGGAATGTGGTCTTGTTTTGTACACCTCCCCTCCCTGACTTCTCAACAACTAACCCCTCTGAGGTTGTGGGATCAAAGGGAAATAAAAGAGGCAGAGCTCTTCCTACGTAACTGGTGCTTGTGTAAACATTGCTGGTCTTTCCTGGACCAGTGATGTTCCATGCTTTCCTGAGGTCCTCTGCTCTTAAGATGTGTTGTTTCCAGGGTGACTGGGTGACCCAGCTGATTAAGCGTCTGCCTTTGGCTCAGGTCATGATCTCAGGGTCCTGGGATTGAACCCAGCGCCATCAGGCTCCCTGGTCAACAGGGAGTCTGCTTCTCCCTCTGCCTCTCCCCACACTGGTGCTTGTGCACCACCCCCTCTCTCCCTCTGAAAGAAAGAAAGAAAAAGAAAGAAAGAAAGAAAGAAAGGGAGGAAGGAAGAAAATTATCGTTTCCATGAGGAAGTTCCCCTTCAATGAGATCTCTCTGTCCCTTCTCCCTCTGGCCCTGCCCATGGTTCTATGCCCACTCCGGTGATGTATTACCTTATTTGACCTAGAATCTTCCATGGCTTCTGCTTCCTTACACAAGCCCTCTGCTCCTTCACGAGCCAGGAAAGTGCTGAGATCCTCTTTGGCATTCTCAAAGGGCCAAGGGGAACTAGGATGGGTTTGGCCACCATTCCCTTGCACACTCATCACACTACAGCTCATTCCTGTCTTCGAGCCTTGGTTTTTTTCTGCAAGCCTCCCTTCTCAGCTCTCTCTCAAGATGACATGGGGTAACCAGTTTTTCTAAGAAATCCCTCACCACCATCATTCCTGGTGGCACCAAAGGGCTGGGATGGAAACTCTCCTCTGGTTCTGGGGATCATCAAGTCCCGCTGGGGACGGAGCTGCCAGTCCCGCCCCTGTAGGCACTCCTTTGTCTTGGATGGTGTTCTTAGAACCCCACCCTGTTTGTTTAAATACTGGAAGTGAGAGAATTACAGGGTGGGAGGGCTGGGAAAGGAATTACCTCCTACTGAGAGAATGAATAATGGCTTGCCTTCCTCCTCTCCCCAGTAATCTCCTTATAACCGCTTGTTTGCGCTGGACAGGATGACTGTGGGTAGTAGGGCCTGTTCAGTTCCTCTCAGTAAGCTCTGGGGGGACTACTAGACCATCATGCTGACGGTTCTCCTTAGAGTGGCACCGAGTGGCTCTTGTTTTCCCATGAAGCCCCAGGCAACAGTAAATATCCCGCTTAGTAGCCCGTTCTATAACCAATAGTTCAGCTGGTCTTCAACTGCAGCTCTCCAAACTGTGATCACACAAGTCGATTTAAAGTTCACTTTGCCTAATTCTGATGTCACAACAGAAAATCTTAATAAGCTCTGAAGTACACAATATGGATAGAAGTCTAAGAAAAATCAGTATGATGTGCAACAATGATAAAAAAAAATTAACTACTCTCCTACACAAAATGTACACCATCTGATCCCCCCAAAAACCCCAAAAACCAAAAACCAAGAAACAATGCCTTCTTTAGTGCCCTGATCTGATTTCCAAGAAGTTGGAATGAGCATGGTGGGGAGGGGGAGGGGAGGGGGAGGTGTGTCTAATGAGGTGGAAAAAGAGAAGGGGGGTGCGGTGGGGAAGGAGACTGAGAACACAGTAAAACACTCCTTGCTTTCATTCGCGGCTCCCATGGACACAGCCCAGGAGTACTACGGGCCCCACTTGGGGACAGCTGGAAGCTGGCAGGCTTCCTTAACTCACAGAGCGATTTAGAGCTCTGGGATTGGTGCCCATGTCCAGGGAGTTAGCATTCCTGCCCAGGGGAGGTGGCACAGGAGAGAGCTTTTAAGTGTATTCAACAGTCTTCCCCGTGGCCTCTCCCCGCTCCCCACTCCAAGACCAAACTCCAAAATTTCCTGAGGAAAAACAAGCTCATTAACCCAGACTCAGCCTGACATAGCAAAAGATACAAGCAGCATTCTCATGGTGAGAACTCTGGCTTCGTAGGTAAGTGCTACTCACCTATCCTTTAGTTAAAGTTTAGTCTGAACTTTAGACTATAAAGTAAGCTGTCTTAAAATGTCTTCCTGGTCTTGACCTTATCCTCCCTTTCAACACTAAGCTTTTTCCTGAATTATTATCACCAAGGTTCCATCAAGAGCAATCCATTTATATCCTGGGCATATATTGTGATCTTAGCTCTGAAGTTAGTATGGTGAACTCAAAGAAGAGAAAGGTGTGTCCTGCCTATGCATGTGATAGGGTTCCCAGGAGGAGGAAGCCAGCATGGGCTTGGTCATCAGGGTACAAGAAGGGTAGAGAGGACCAGAGCTCTGAGAAGATGGCTGAGGACGTCCAACCCAAGTACTCTCTCCACTGCTGCCCAGACTTCCGGTTTAGGATGCCTGCACTGCTTCGTGACCAGTCGAGTCCTACTCTTCAGATCCGGTGTGTTATTATTAGAGGCTACAGTCACAAATCTGAAAGTACCTTAGGAGTGGGAACTATGACTCAGTCATCACTACCTTCAGTACTTAGCATAGCACCTGGCACCTGGTAGACTACAGGCTGCATGGACCCATTCATGTGCGAATGAGTGAACCAAAAGGGGTCCCAGAGAATGGCTCTGCCCTAAGTCCAACATCCTCTCCAGACCCTTCAGCAGGCTTTTTGGAAGCTCTTGAAGAATAGTGGAAGAGACTCTCTTATTGGGTGAATAATGTTTTATGTAAGTAAGGTGTCTGGTTTTTTCCCAAAGAGGTGTTTGCATGCTCAATCTTTATGGCAATCTGATTGGGGCTGTGTGGGGAACCTATCATCCATCACTATTTTATTGGCAAGGACACTGAGCCTCAGAGGAACAATCTTCCCTTCCATCTTCTGTGTCATTCTAGGAATTCATTAGTATAGGGCAAAATTTCCCAGTGGTGTGAGTGGGCAGCTGCTGTTTCAGAAACACACAGGATTCAAACATCGAAACCTGATTAAAAGCCAGGGATCAGGGTCTCCCCTCACCCCCAACCCCCACCTTGCTCTACCAGGATCGTCATGGTACCTGTCAGAATCTTGTATTATTGTCTCCAGACCATGAAGAGGATGGAGAGGCACGTGGTCACGGGTCCTGTGTATAAGCACTTCGATTTGGAGAGGAAGAATGCCAGGCGGGCTGAAGCCAGACTCCGCCAAAGACTGCACACGCTGGAGTACATTTGGCTGTACCAGATGAAGCTGCTGACCTGGGAGCAGAGACAGCTCCAGAAAGAACTGCAGCGGTTGCAACAAGGTGAGGCCTCTGGGGTGGGGGAGAGGCAGGGCAGGGTGGCAAGCCACTGCCTGGCTGAGGCCTCCCCAGGACAAGGGCTCTTTCAGAGACCTGGATACCAAGGAAACCAGAACTTAACCTGGACCTGGATTTTAGGCTGCCTGCCCTCCTCCCGACACCGTCCTCCCTCCCGCCCTCCCTGGAGTGCACAGCTCCCTGAGAGCCGCTCATCAGAAAGCCTTTTTGAGCTAATACTTCTCGGGCTTCCAGTCACTTCGGTGTTTCAAATGAGCTCTCTCTTGCTTAAGTCCTTTGTTTTCTTCTTATTTTATTTTTCATTCTGCTTTCCTCTCACTATGTCTGGGTTGGTGTGGTTTCATCTCTATGCCTGGTCAACAGCCATTGATTGAGCAATTGTTTAATGTGCAAGTCACATTATGAAGGGGAAGTAAAAAAGAAAAAGAAAAAAAAATTCCCCGGGATTAGTGACCACAGAGCAATATCCTCTGTCTTGAGAGCGGCCCTCTGATGGGGCTGAGCAAGGAGCATTTGGCCGTTTTCAACACTCGCCAATGAGACTGACTCTGACATGAACTGCTCAGCCAACCTCCTTGTACTTTCATGTGTGTTTACTCAAGAGCCTCAGGTTTTGCTTAGATGAGAAAATTGCAAAAAAGTAAGAAGTAATTGTGGTATATCAGAACTGTGTTTTCTTTGACTCTGTAAGCCAAAGGGCCAATATCCGTTGTTTTCCCAAAGAGGTTTCTTTACCCATAAGCCATGTGCTCATAGTCTTTTTTCCTTTTTCGTTCTTTCTGAGCCTCGGATTTTTTGACAGTAGAATTAAGGGAAAGGAGGAAAATTAAGGAAAAGGGGAAGAAATAATATGTATTATGCCTTTATGTCTTGGTATTTTCCAGGCACTGTACTAGGCAACATTTTCCCATGATTCATTTACTGAAGTTGTAACTGAGATTCAGCCACATGCCAGTTGGTAGAATGTCTGATAATAATGGAAATAACCTCAAAAACTAGTTTCTAGTTAGTAGCTACTGATCATCACAGAGCGAAGGACTACACATGGTGTCCAGAATCTCAGAACCTCCAGGGCTGTCTATACCAAAACTGGGAAAGGAAATCCCCCTACTCAATGACCTCATTAAAACATGGCGGCTAAGAACACGGACTCTGGACCCAGACTGTCAGGGTTGAAATCCTGACTCCTGTTTAGCAGCTGTGAGGCCTTGGGGGGATTACTGGACCTGTCTGTGCCTCACTTTCTTCCAATGTAACATGGAAATGATGTTCCCCACCTCGTGAAGTTAGTTGAGGATTCAGCAAGCACTTGGGACAGTACCTAAACACGAAGTAAGTTTACGTATGTGTTTGCTCTTATCACTTAATCAAGCGATTGATGGATCTATCAAGAAAAGATGGTTTCAGGACTAAGACTTTCCTACTGCTTTGTTGAAACTGCTTATGCTTTGCAGAAATGACATCCATCATTAAAATAATTTGACTTTTACATTACTTTAAAATTCAGCACAGAAAGGATTCACCGGAGTTCTGCAAAACTACAGCCCCTTCTCACTAAAAGCAGATACTGAAAATGCTAGAGCAAGCTCCAGAGGAAATCCAGGTGCCATGATTCAATGTCACCTTGCTTAGGTCTACATGGCTAACGTATGGGCACAAGAACAAAGAGCGATGTCCAAACAGCTGGCCTGGGAATTATCTCTAACCTGCAGCTTTGGGCCTAAAAGAGGACTCTGAGCAAGTAGCTGACCTTCTCTGCTTTCCATTCCCCTGTCTATAATAAGTGGTTAAAACAAACTAGAATGAGAGCTCACAGACTGGAAAAGAACCTTAAAAGCCATCTGGTTGAATCCCATTTCTATTCTCAAAAAGACACAGAAGACCACATATCTACTTTCACAGAGCGGGGCAGGGAAGGTATGCAAAAGGCCAGGCTGACGTAGGTGGTTATCCTGGCTGAGTAGAGTGTTTGCCTCAGTGACAGGTGGTGCAGGAAGAGTCTGGACCAGGAGGCAAAAAACTGATTCAGGGGCCTCTGCCTCTATGTCCTTTAGAAAGTCATGTTCTTTCTGAGCCTCGGATTTTTTGACAGTAGAATTAAGGGAAAGGGGAGAACTTAAGGAAAAGGGAAAGAAATAATGTGTATTATGTCTTGATATTTTCCAGGCACTGTACTAGGCAACATTTTCCCATGACTCATTTACTGAAATTGTAACTGAGATTCAGCCCCATGCCAGTTGGTAGATTGTCTGAAATGTGTAACCCCTGTCCTCATCTGTAGAGATTTGGATCAGCAGGTTGGGAATTGGGCTAAAAAACCCACATTTTTAACTGAGGTAATACTGAGACAGATTATTATGGGACATTATAGCTACTCCAATAGATGCAGGAACATAAACATGAAAAAACATGGTCTGTGTCTTCTAGATGCTCACGTTTAAATTGGAAGGCATCTGTGATTGTGAAAAATTATAATAGAAAATGCTAATTGCTGAATTAGAGTTGTTTACAAAGGAGGGCGGGAATATAAGAAAATTCCTATCAAAGGGCCCCAGGTAAGATCTCCCAGGAGAGGCATTGTATAGACAAAATCTTAGAGGAGAATGCAGGGGGCAGGGGGGATTGCAATTTGTCATAAGGACACAAGGAATGAGGTCACTCCTGGCAGAAGGAACAGTATGTACAAAGGTGCATGCATGAGCATAACTTGCTTCAGACAGCCCAGTACTGTGGAGGGTAAGGGGTAAGGAGAAGGTGAGGCACAATGTGGAGGCAAAGGGGTGGGGGCAGTGCTCTTGATCATGAAGGGTTTCATAGGTCGTGCAAAAGAGTTTAGATTTCACCCTATAGGGCCTGGGAGTAGGGAGATGGCATGTTCACTCTGGCTGCAATGTTGAAGAGAATTCCTAAAGTTCAGACCTAAACTAGGGAACTGGCCAAGGAAAGAAAAATTAGTATTTTAAGATATTTAGGAAGTAGAATGGTCGAGCTTTGTGATTAATGATATGTCCAGAGGGAAATAAAACCAGAGTCAAGAGTGTATTGTCCGGCACAAAGGAGGCATTCAAGCATCCTTGTTGAGTTGGAGAGTTGGATGCCTACAGGTACCATGACTCCACAAGGGAACAAGGGAGAAAGATCACGTTTCAGAGGAAAGTTATGTTCATTTCCGAGCCCGCTGACCCAACAGGTCTAGACTTCAGAAGACTAACCTATCTGGAAAAGGTATCTTAAAGTCTCTTGGTTTATAGGAAATAGATGAAGGTCTTACATGGATGAGACACACACACACACACACACACACACACACACACACTCAAGGAACTAACAGAGGAAAAAGGGCTCACCAAAGACGGTCTCTTGTCTTGACTGTCTCACAAAGAAGTGACGAGATAAAATGATACCAGAAGGTGAATGTGATTTCTAGTCCCCTTATCTGGTCATATTCCCTCTGCCTGCTCCCTGCTAACCCCAGTGCAGATCCGGGGAGCTCACTCCCAAACCAGTGCAAGACTTTCACACCCAAGTGACCCATTTGTGAGGTGTCTGGAAAACTAACTGGTCCTCAACAGCAGCCATGACTACAAGATGCTGAAACATTTACTCAAAGAGTGAAAAACCCACTTCATCAGAGTCGGCAGTTGCAACTCCTGGTTGAGGCCAGTAAGAGGGCACATAATTGAGGTAAAGGAAACAATAGGGCGCCACCTCTGGGTATTGCTCACACCCAGTTATTTTGTCTTGAAAACACCAGGCTTGCCAAATAAAACATTCAAACAAAACCTCCATGGGCCTCCAGCCAGTTTAAACCTCTGATCTCAGTGTTTCTAAATCCTTGTTAACATGGTCTAGGTCAACCCTGGGAAACTGCTGTAAGTCCTTCTGCCTCTATGCCAAATCATCCTGCTGTGGTCTGAGGGTGTTCTCATGTTGGTTCTCGGCCCAGAAAACCCATGGGTGATCCAGCATCCTTTCCCTTCTCCTCTTACTAGATTAGTTTTTAAGGCTTCCATAAGAGAGAACCACGAACTAGGTGGCTTATTGTTTGCTCTACAGTTCTGGAGGCTACAAGTCCAAGATCAAGGTGTGTGGATGGTTGATTCGTTTGAGGCTGTGAGGGAAGGACTTCCTTCAGGGCTCTCTCAGAGTGTGTCGATGGCTGTCTCTTCCCTACATTCCTTCACGTTGTCTTCCCTCTATCTGTGTCTCTGTGTCCAAATTTCCCCTTTTTATAAGGACACCACTCATGGATTAGGGCTCCCCTAACAACCTTTTCCTAACTTGCCTATCTCTGTAAAGGCCCTATCTCCAAATAAAGTCACATTCTGAGATGCTGTGGGGTTAAGACTTCAACATATGTCATTGGGGGAAGACAGAATTCAACCCATAACACTTATTCATTAACTCAAAGCAGATATTATCAAGAAAAAGCTCTCCTCTTACTTGGGGAATGGAATTCAGAAGAAACCAAAAGATGCCCTTCCACCCTCATCAACAGGAAGACAGAAGCACCGAGTTCCACAGGTTAATAAAGTTAGGTAAGAAAACGCTTACTAGGGGCGCCTGGGTGGCTCAGTGGGTTAAAGCCTCTGCCTTCGGCTCAGGTCATGATCTCAGGGTCCTGGGATCGAGCCCTGCATCGGGCTCTCTGCTCAGTGGGGAGCCTGCTTCCTCCTCTCTCTCTGCCTGCCTCTCTGCCTACTTGTGATCACTGTCAAATAAATAAAACCTTAAAAAAAAAAAAAAACTCCAGGGTAACCCAGTTGCTGGGGTCCACATTTTAAAAAAAGAAAAGAAAAGAAAATGCTTACTAAACTCGTGGAGACACCATTGAGTCCCTCTTCCCAACTGACCACCCTAAGTCATCCTCTCCCTGAGAAAATGCTGCCTTTCCTCCTTCAGCAACGAAACACTTCCCAGTATCGGGACCACCCCCTTCTCAGCCACTTCATCTCCTCAGCTGATACCACACTGAAAGGGAACATGGTCTAACACCTGGGAAATTCAAAATATGGGCCTTTTTATTGGTTTTCAGAGACCTTTCTTCTTTTTACCTCCTTCCCCAGAGCACTGGTCACCAACACGACCCAAGAAATACATAAAACCAAGTCCCAGATGCCTCCTTTCCATCACCTTGCCCTAAAGGACTCCATGAAACGCAAAGAAGAGACGCTATCTCAAAATTACAAAGCTTCCGACTTCACAGCAGAGAAGCCCCGAGCCCGAGAGAAAGATCGTCGAAGCCCCCCAAAGGGCAAAGACTCCAACGAGGGCATCTCTGTTCTGTGTCAAGATCAAGATGTCTCCATCAACACCCTAGACCAAGGCCCTGGTTCCAGCCCAGCTGGTGAGAGTGGAAAAGCACACACTGATGAAGCCGGATCAAAGGATGCAGGCCTGCAGCCAGACCCCAACGCTGGCAGGCAAGGTCTCCCGAATCCCAGGGAAGGCGGGGGATATTTGAAAGACGAGTCCGGAACACCTACCTTCCTAGAGCTGTTTGTGAAGGTCAGAAATGCCCACTACCTCCGACACAGGGTTCCCCCTGAGTTTGAGAGACTGCTTAGTATTGGGGAGATATTCGGCCACAAGGAATCCTTCCAGCCCAGAGGACAGGAGTGTGAGGACGGGGCAGGCTTCCTTCATCTCTAACCACCTAGCATAACTCACAAGGACATCTATCGCACTCACTACAGAGATGTGGGCCTCAAGTAACCGCAGTAATTAACATACATAATACATATGTCAATACATATATATATATAGTCTGTTTGTTTTAAACCCCCGGGTTTTTCTTTTTTTTCCTTTTATGGGGATATAGTCTTCCACTGAATGAGCAATACAAGCGTACGAAAAATGAGGGGAGAGATGAATCTTCTGAAAACTCTTTAAGGGTGCGCACATGTTGCTGATCTCAGCAAAACTAGGAAACCACACTGACGACTGGACTTTTCCTGAAAGGAAAATACTAGGGTCCTGCTCGCGTTTCCACCCCCTTTTCCTATAGGAGGTTCTTAGGGCGCCACCTGCTGGCAAAAGGACATAGCTCTTCTGTCTCAGTTCACCTGTAACACAGTGGGAATAGGAACGCGGTTGGAAACAGGTATCCTCGTAGGTTCCATAAATAAAACATGCTCGTCCACCAAAGTCGTTCCTCCGTTCCTCCCTCCCTCCCTCCTTCCCTCCCCCCCTTCCTTCTTTCCTTCCTTCCTTCCTTCCCTAGGGACTCCACTTTAGTTTTCTCATTCCTCCTTTCCACCTGCTCATATCACACTTTTGGATCCTAATAAAAGAATAATAAACAATTTCATCATTTCCTCTAACATAACCCTCCAAGAAGCAAAGCAACTGAGGAAGGCAGGCTGGGGCAACCAAACTGTTTCATGGACAATTTATTCACACTGGCCTGTGACCGCCGGGCTAGCAAGGACAGGGTCCCCCAGTATAGAGAAGCTGCTGCAAACTGCCCCAGCCTTTTATTATATGTCCTTCCTCCTTGTCTGCCATTTAAACCCCATCTGTCTTCATTACATGGCATTCAGAGCTCCAGGATGGAACGCAGCCAGTCAGCTTAATGTCATTCATTCCTACTCTGGTCTCACCTGGGGATAAGTATGCTCCCCAAAAGACACTGGGCAGTATCCAGAGAGAATTTTGGTTGTCACAAGCCAGGTGAGGAGGTGAAAAGACCTACACCTATATACCACTGCATTAAATCTTGGCAAAAAGCCCCCGAAGTGTAGGAAATCAGTGAGATAGTTGTCTCCATTTTACAGAAAATAAAACTGAGGTTCATGATAAGCAAAATGACTCTCTCCATACCGCAATGTGAATGAGGAACAAAGATGTACTAAGGAGAATGTCTTCTCCATTTATCCCAGGAAGGGAATGAGGACTTTCACATTATTACCTCAATGCATCCAGCTGGCAGGGAATCCATGTTTCACCTGTAGGCAGAGGCATCTAGAAACTCTGAGGTGGCCGGTCACTCAGCTTCCCATCCAGAGTTCCAAGGTTGTAGCGGCTGCTGAGAGGGACCCCAAAGATTCCGACAACCCTCAGTGATCAGGTAAGATGCTTCCAGTAACTCTGGAACAACAGCCCCTGTGAGGGTGAAGGCAAGGCAGAGGGAGGAGAACCTGGAGGCCTTGGCCCCCACGCCAAGAACCTTGGGACAGAGGATCCTCTGCCCCAACCAAGCAGAAGTCAACAGTCTACACCACCAACCCCAGCCAGCATAGCAGGAGCTGCCGTGGAACAAAGGGAAGCCAGAGACATGGGACCCCAGCCTGAGCCAGCCCTGCGCAGGCATTCGGACCTGGAGGGCAGGAGGAGGGAGATCGGGAGCCCAAGCTTCACTGGGGTAGGGAAGGACTTTAAACTGGACAGGAACCCTGAATAATAATACCAAACGTGGTTGAAGAATGTCTACCAGAAATAAAACTGGTAAAACAGAAGGGACCAGAAGCTGTGGGCTCAGACTGAGAAAGTATTAAGCCGAGTTGGTGGCAGTTTCTCAGAGAAAAGCCCCCATCCCGTGGTTACATCTCCCCGAGCTGGGATTTCTCAGTCGGATCTATATGGATCTATATGGAGCAGCGTCCCATGGGAAACACTGAGTGCGAGGAATACAGGTGCTGATTATACATCCTCATGTCAGATGCGGCTGCAGCCCACCTGAGATTTATAGGAGAAAATGTTGTTAGATGTTGTATGAACTCCATGCTAGTTCCACCATCTTCCTGCGGGTGCTGGGAACGCGCTGTTTTTCTGGGTCCCAGAAAGCTGGCACCACTTAGAAGCAGCAGATGAAATTTAATGTCATTTGTTCAATTACTCTGAATCGCTCCGGTTTAATTCCATTCAAGCTGTAACATGAAGCTGGGCAAGGAAGAAAGCATCCTGGTAAAAGGAAAACACATACAGAAACACATATAAAGGCCCCAAACGCACTTAACACACACGTTGCTTGGAATGAAACCGAATACTAGCATGGAGCTTCTTGACTCAAAATTCTTTCTAATATAATATTATTCCAAAAGTGTGTGATGGAAAATGTCTGCAAGCTACATACAAAGGTACTTAATGATGCAATTCGATACAAATCTGTGCACACTCTTGCTGAGGTCTGACGTGGAGACAGCCGCAGGAAGTGGGAAGCAGGTGCCTGTTTCCCTCTCAGCTTAAGCTCCAGCAACTAGGACAGTACGAGAGGAATAATGAGTGATTCCTGCAGTTATTTTAATATTATTGCATCAAAGGTAGAATTTTGTAGAATATGTGTAAGAATTCATGTTTGAATTGTGTTTTTTCCTGAAGAGTTTCCCTTCCTTTTGGGGGGGTCTGCACTCACACCAACACGCACACATGACACCCACTAACCCAGGGCCCCGTGGTCCCGTGCTGGCTCACGGCAAGTACTCCCACCAACAGTATCACAGTGCTGGGCGGGCTCGTGGGAGCTGATGATGGTTTAGGGAGCTTCCTCCTCAGCATCGGATAGGAGACGGGCCTCGTCACCCTAATATGTCTTTCACGTTCTGGCAAATCTGGGGAAATTTTTCAGCAGTGCCTTCCTCCAGGTCCAGCAGGAAATGAAAGCAAACATAGATAAAACTTGGGCCTTGAAGGAAAAGGAGATTCATAAAATTTGGGTTAAAAAGGAAGGCATTTAACATGTACAGGAAGAGAGTGAAAAGCTATGGATAGAAGGAGACCAGCAAGCCAGAGCTCCCCTAGGAATTACTGGCAACTTGAAGACATGTGATCTCATGGTCCCAACTCTGTCCCTTACTAAGCCAACTGGGACCCTCATAAAGTGGAAAAGCACACATAGCTGAGCCTTGCTGCCCCCAGTGCCCCTGTCCTTGGGCAGAGGGTAGCTACTGGTGTCACACATACATGGAATACGACTTAGCCATCAAAAAGAATAAACTCTTGCCATCTGCAATGGCATGGATGGAACTAGAGGGTATTATGCTGAGCAAAAGAAGTCAGTCAGAGAAAGACAATCATCATATGATATCATTTCTATGTGGAATTTAAGAAACAAAACAGATGAACATAGGGGAAGGGAAGAAAAAATAAAATAAGATGAAAACAGAGAAGGAGGCAAACCATAAGAGACTCTTCATCATAGGACGTTGTCAGAAGGGAGGAGGTTGGGGGGATGGGGCAACTGGGGGATGGGCATTAAGGAGGCACGTGATGTAGTGGGCACCGGGTGTCTGATGAATAATAAGACTGGTGAATTATAAAATCTACCCCTGAAACTAATAACACACTATATGTTAACTAAATTGAATGTAATAAAAAAAAATAAGTTTGGGGAAACATGGGTTAAACAATGAAAACAAATCTCTCTCCTGGGGACTCTCTAAACCTTTCGTACGCCAAGTTTATGATGAATGTCTGGGGAGAAATTATGTCATGCTGAATTCCCCTAAATGATATGACCATGACAATTTTGCACAGGAATCGTCTTCGGAAGCTATGATAATTCACGAATCACACACCTTAGAAACACTGTCTTGGGATCAAAACTAGAGCAGGAGGTTTTTCCCTCATGTAGGTCGAACAGTCAGCAAAGATCTTACAAGTTCCAGATGGCAGCAGCAGGAACGACACCTTTCGGAGAGAGTATTTTCCTGTGTTAATAGGAACCGTTAGGTTCCCACATGCACCCCCCCCCACCCCCAACACACAACAACAGCCTCATTCAAAAAATTTTCTCAGGGCAAATTGACAAAAATGGTAGGAAGGTGAGGTAGTGTTTGTGGCTCTTTCAGCCATTTTAAATAGGTTACATGTGTTGGGAGGTAATCTTTGCTTCATTTCACAGAAGAGAAATCTGAATTCAGAAGTCCAGATGGATCCTACATAGGCAATAAATACAGAGCGGGGATCGAGCCTACTCCTGTCTACCTGCAAAACCCCTGCTTTCCCCACATCACACCACCTTGCTTACTTTCATCCGAAAAGTTCAACAACAACAAAAACTGACGATGCCAAGCACTGGGCGAAGGGCTCCAGCACAGGCCCTCATCTCAAGGAGTTTGCTATTGAGAGGAAGAGACAGAGCCAAAGATGAATTCAGTTAAAGTTGAGATTGTAGGGGCGCCTGGGGGTGCAGTTGGTTGAGCGTCCAACTCTCGGTTTTGGCTCAGGATTGCAGGGTTGTGGGATCAAGGTCCATGTTCAGCATGGAGTCTGCTTAAGTTTCTCTCTCCCTCTCCCTCTGCTCTAAAATAAATCAATAAATCTTTAAAAAATAAATAAAATGAATAAAATAAAATAAAATAAAAGGCTGTCTATTCTCTAACGTCTATTCTACCCCAAATGGTCAAATAAAACTAGTCACAGTAATTCTATTCCGCCTTCCAGGAACTCATTCAGGAAAGGGCATGTGCCTCAGCTGTTGACAAGCAGACATGAAAAGTCAACCAAGGGGTCCAGGGCAGGGCTTCCTATTCCCAAGAAATCAACACAGAGAAAATGGTTGCACTCATCTTTTAGACACTGTCCTACCTGTGATTCCCTGACCTGTAATAATCCTGCTGCAGGCAGTGAGGAGCTGTAGGCGGAGCTGGAGAAGTAGGTAGAAGGCAGGTCATTAACGGCTTTGTGTTTGGGGTGACTAAGTAATCTACCCTCCAACCTGGGGTACTTCTGAGAATGAGAAAGGATGCTACCATACGTGTGGGGAGGTAACAGACATGAAATGGACAGATCTTCTACATCCCATGCCAAGGAGTATGGGCTTCGCCTGAGTGCCCCCACTTCACGACTCTGAAGGAGAGAAATGCTGTAGCCCATCAGCAGCTTAGATATGCCTTTCTGGCCATAATGGCAAGAAGAGGTTCACAGGACGAGAACTGGGATAAAACTGGAGGTGTGGTCCATGTGAGGGAGGTTAAATGACTGGCTGAGCAAAGATTGTAGAGATGAAGAGGATGCAAAACGTTTAGGAGGAAAAGAGGAGAACCTGGTGGCTGAATAGGTGTGAAGGGAGGAAGCAAGATAAGACTGAGATGGACACCAGTTCCTGGCTTGGACATCTACATGAAAGGTGGTACCACTTGGACACCTGGGTGGCTCAGTTGGTTAAGCGACTGCCTTCAGCTCAGGTCATGATTCTAGAGTCCTGGGATTGAGTCCTGCATCGGGCTCCTTGCTTGGCAGGGATCTGCTTCTCCCTCTGACCCTCCCCCTTCTCATGCTCTCTCTCATTCTCTCTCTCAGGTAAATATATAAAATCTTTAAAAAAAAAAAAAAAAGATGGTGCCAAAATTAAATTAAAAAAAAAAAAAGATGGGGCCACATGAAGGGTACAGTTCTCACCTCACCCTGGGAAAAGCCCAAGTGGCCAACATCTGAAGCCCGGGGGAGACTGAACTCAGCTGGACTCACTGAATATGCTTATGCATAAGACGGCATCTTGATGGGAATTGTAGGTAGGAAATTAGGGATGGGGGAGATATTGTTGATTCTGGCAAAGATTAAGAAGGAGAGAAAATTTTGAGGAAAGAGAATCCCTCATCTACCAGACCATCAACAAGAAAAGATTGAGGGCAAATACTATAATGTGTCCGTGGCCCAGGACACATCAAGGAGACAAAGCCTGGCCCTGTGCCTGGATTTTAAATCACACCCATGCTGTGGCTCCTGTCCAGTCGTTCTCTTTCTCCCAAGAAGCAACCTCTCTCCCTCATCCTCCCTCCTTGTGATCTTATCAATGTTAATACAACTAGGGGGCCTGACATTTGAGAAACATTCCAACACCCAGCCAAGATAATAGATGCCACAGAGTGATTGCTGTCCAGGGGACGAAACACCCCTTGCCCTATTGCTTGAGAATTCAGTAATTCATTCATCTAACAAATATCCCTCCTGAGCACCGTGACGTGACAGATCTGTCCCTTCATTACAAAAGAAGAGGAAACCAGCATGATCAGTGCATGCACGGCCAACTTCAGGCTATTTGTCCGTGCCTGTGCATCCAATCCAATAAAGACATCAGATAGGCTGCTATTTGTCCAGGAAACACACCACTCTCTCTCTCCTCCCAATCTCCCTTCCAAATCGATGACCTCGCTGCACACCTTCCAAGAGCCAAAAAGAGCAAAAAATGAAGATACTAACTGATGTGAGCCACGAGTGGGACCACAATAAAATAACACACAGTTTTTGCAGGCTAACAATGAGTTCTTTCTTATTATAAAACATTTTTGAGTTCTGAGTCTAAGAAGACCTTCCCTCTTGCTGTACTCCATCTTCGGTACCGTCAAAACCACAGCGTCTATTCCAAACAACTAGAGCTGGTGGTGTTCAAAGTCAGAACAGCTTTAGGATGACTTCAAAAGTAGTTCACCTCTTAAGGGAAAAGTACTTGCAGCTGATCAGAGCTCTCCTTATTTGGCCATTCGTTAATGTGTATTTATTGTCTACTCTATATAAAGTTCCTGCCCCCAGGTGTTGGGAACACAGAAAACATGCATATATAACCCTCCCTCTTGGAGCATTTTTACTTTATCAGGGGAGCCAAACAATAAGAAAATAATTACTCAATTATTTTTTTAATCACAATTATAATGAGTGCTACCACCTTCCAGGTGCTGAGAAAGCCTAGAACAGGGGGTCTGACCTCGTCTGAAGAGACAAGGAAGGTGTGTTGGAGGGCCCATGGTTAAGCTGAGACCTGAGGGGAAAGGAGACATCAGCAAGGTGAAAGGGGGAGAGGGTGAGGTGAGCTGCTGGAAGGAAGATGAACCTGAGCAAAGGTCCTTAGATGAGAAGAAGCACAGGGCTCAGAGGTCCTGAAGGAGGAAGAGTGTGGCTGGAGCTTAGAGAGAAGAGGCAGAGAAGGGCCCAGAAAGGCCTGTAGAAGAGGTAGGAGCTTTGCTACTAAGAGTTTTCAGTCGAACAATGTTCACATAACTTACAGCTGATCCTTGAACAACACAGGTTTGGACTGCCTGAGTTTCCTTACAAGGGGATTTTCTTAAAAAAAAAAAACTATAAATGGATTTTCTCTTCCTTATGATTTTCTTAACATTTTCTTTTCTCTAGCTTACTTTATTGTAAGAATTCAGTATATAACACATAGAACATACCAAATATGTGTTCATCGCGTGTTTCGGTTATGGGTAGGGCTTCCAGTCCACAGTAGGCTTTTGGGGGAGTCCAAAGTTACACAGGGATTTTCTACTGGTCGGGGGAAGGTGGGGGTCGGTTGATGCCTCTAACCACGTGTTGTTTGTTCAAGGGTCAATAGTACCCCTGGGGGACTGATATCATTGTTTTAAAGGCCTGCAGTAGTGCTGTGATGTTGGTGTGTGGACCGGGAGACTCTCCGGCTTTCCCTGGAACAGACACAAGAGGAGGAGAGGGAATGTGTGTGACTCAAACCTACCTAAGCCAAGGGAGGCAGTGGCACTCTTCGCTGACATTGAACAACCTTACAAGTCCCTTATTCTTCTATTTGTTATTTCTCCAGGGATTGCATGACCTGGAAAGGAGGTGGGATGGACTGATGAGCAGTATCCTTGCTAATTATTTAAATGAATCAAAGTCCCATTGCAGCGATCTCCTTCCCTGAGGCTTATGGAGTTTAACTTAGCGCGCCCTGTGGCAACACAAGATCCAAGTCCCTAATCTCCTGGGACTTGAAAATGGGTTGGTAAGACATGGATCTGAACAGACCCCTCAACCATAGTAATTCAACATGTGTTCTAGACATCATTTGGCACAGAATTACTATTCGTCTAGCTTTCCTAATAAAACTGGAGACCAGACACATCCAAACCCAGGTTAGACGGATAATAAAAGGCTAAGCCTCATGCCCACTAGAGCAGCTCATGTGCACCTCTCACACAAACGCAAACACTGATGTGAGTATCGACAAACATATGCGCAAGCGTGCACATTTATACATATGGAAATGGGAACATGAATATTCATTACCATATTTCATCTGACCCGGGAGACCATATTTTATGACGCGCGCCATTATTTTCTAGTAAGAAAGAAAAACATGCTGCCAATTAAACTGACATGCTGTCGACTAGAAGATGCATCACAATTCCAAGGAAGTTGAAATATGAACATGTAAATTTCAGAACTGAAGAAACAAGGCTATCTGAGGGTGGATACTTCGTGCATGACATACACCTACTTTTTCTCGTGCCTGTCATCTGCAAACAACCAAACATGGTAGAACCCAATAAGGGCTCAGGTGATAGTCTCCTGTTGCTCAAATCATAAGAAATCAAGAAAAGATCACATTAGCTAAACATTTAGATTACGTTGAAATCCCTCAGTTCCCGCTGAACACATGTCCCACCGGACACATGAAGCCTTTCCCGTCTGATCTCCCGTCCCATCACTGCGAGAACACCTGCCCTTGTACTCCGCGATCCGAAACTCAATATAGAAAGCCTGGTTTCACCAGTCACCATTTCTGTATTTCAGTGGAGTTTCAGGATAAAGGTCCCTGAAGTGTGTGTGTGAGAGAGAGGGGTCACTGGGGACCAGGTTTTCTATCTACCACCCCCCACCCCCACCCCAGCTTTAGCAAGCACGACCATTATACCCATGCTCTTGACTTATTTTCCCAGTGCTCTCAAATGCAAAATGTGAGCGTTCCCAATAGGATGCTTATTAGTGTTGGGTCCGTAATCAAAGGAGCAAGACTGATACAAAGCCAAGGTCAAGCAAAGCTTTATTTCGCACCAAGCATCGAGAATCAAACTGACCGGCCAGGGCCGTCTCTTACAAAGAGAGGCGACCCCTCTCTGCCTTACAGACTGGCTTTTAAGGGCAAAGGCCATGTGGTTGGGCCTGGCCATGCACAGATGGCCAATGACACAGAGGAAACTGCACAGTCAGGCTGGGTCCCACGTAAGTGACCAACTGAATTACAATTTACCCTGTAATAGACATTTGAACTAGCCTATCACCTTGGTCAGAATTGGCGCCCAAAAGGCGCCCAAAGGGCGGGGCCCATACTCCTTGGTAGCTAGGGAGACAGTATGCGAGCCCCACTGATTGGATCCCTCCACCTGGCCTGACCCGCCCTTGTATTTGGGCTTTGTTACCTGGGACTGGTTTCTGGGACTTGTTTTTAAGCAAGTCCCCTGGGTGGCTGGGGGGGGGGGCAGGGTTCATTTAAGTTTTACCTCATAAACAACAAAATGGCTATTCAACCGAAATGGAGCCGTTTTGGCTAAATAGGCCCTTGCATTAGTATTCCCGGAAATTTTCAAAAGGAGAGAAAGCCTCATAAGAAAATCGGTGTATGATTTCTCTCTCGCACAGCACTTGCTCTGTGCCCGATGAGGGCCGGGGCTGCTCCCAGGGAGACTGCGGCAGGGGACACACACACACCAACATGCAAGCAGGATGCACCGTCTTCTTTTCACATGACACAGGAAAGGCTTGGCAAGTAGGTTTTCTCATGGGCCATAATAACAGCTGCTTTTAGATGACAGTGTTAAGAAGGATTCTGAGGTCCTAGTGGTTACCAACACATCTGTGCCACCAGAAGGTGTCCCTGCGAATTCACAAAGAGCAAAGAGAGGTAAGTCACTCACCAACAACTTGCCATATTCGGGATGTTTAGCCAAGGTCATAAAGGCCTCATTTTTATTTAATCATTTTGTGGTTGAATCATGTATGTTAACGGTAAATTTTTACAAAATACAAAAAAATGTTACTGTGGTGGGCGGGCGGCGGTGGGGGAGTACTAAGATGTACACCCAGCCACCAGGAAGAGGCCACACTGTTGACACATTGAGCATGTTTCTTTCCAGTTTTTTTCTTCTAAGTATTGTCAGAAAGGAGAAACATTACAACAACCATAAATTTGCAGAGAAGCCCTCGACCTCTTGGTTTCTGTTAAAGGATGGACAACAGCTCCCAAAGTGTAACAGGTCATTCTTGCCACAGGATGCTCTCAAAAACAGTCTGTTTAAGTGCATTTGGGATACACCTGTATCCTGGGGCCAGGGAGGGACGAGGGTGACTCGGTATTAGCATAACAAAATCTTGGGGAGTTCCACAGTAAACAAACAAATTCCTGTGGGAATTTTCCTTTTTCTTACTTCCTGTCTTCTTCCCTTCCTCCCTCTCCGCTTCCCATCCTTTCTGTCCTGTTCACTTGCTTTTATTACCAACTAGAGTCTGGCAGCAGAATCACACATCCTTATGGAACACACTTGGAAAATAGTTTCTCCGTGGGTGTTCCCGTATTCCCACATTGATAGTCTTCCCAGAGCCGAGCAGGCCTAGCTCCTAAGACAGGACTACTAAGATGCTTGCAGGCCTCTGGAACACGGCCTCAGAAAATCCCGCGGGCGCCGCACAAGATAAAAACCCTGTGAGGTAAGACCCCGGCCAGGCAGCACCCGATGGAACTGGTAGGATAAAGTCAAAGTGAAGAACCAATAAACTTGGAAAACTCTTGAAACTTTCAATTTACATGAAGATCTGCCTTCTTCCTTTCCTAAAGCTGAAATGCGTCTTCTATGATCCAAAGTGAATGCCTTTTTATGATTAAGACGTAGTTCTTACTGCCCAGGGTATGATAGGCTCCGGCAACATCCCCTTGAAAGGAGGCAGAATTCCAAATGTCAGGTAGGCCGTGGCTGCCCCTGGCAGACTGCAGGGGAGGACAGGCCCTAGTGATGAGGGAACCGAAGGTTGGCTGAGGACAAAGCAAAAGCTGACAGCAACCTTCTCCCAACCCCACTCCTGGGTGAGACATATTATGACATTCCTTAATCTTAATTGTAGTTAATACCTTGCTAGAGGGAAAAATGACCTTGACAACGGCAAGGTCTCAAGGCCTCTGGTATCTTGTAGGTCCTCTTTAGCATATGAAAGTTCTATTGAAACCTCCCTTTTCCTTCCCCCACCCCCAAGGTACAGAACCGGCCACCCCTCACAACCCCGAGGCAGCAGCTCTTGCTGCTGCCCACGGGTCCTGTCCCCGTGCTTTAATAAACCACCATTTTGCACCCAAGATGTCTCAAGAACTCTTTCTTGGTCATCGGCCATTGTCATCATCATGCGTGCCACCGAACCTCACTGATATTCTAAAACTTCACCTCTAGGACACAGAACGATGGGGTTGGGGACATCTGGAGTCCTCAGAGATGGAGTAAGTTGTTCAGCATGTGCAAGGTAGCAACCAAAGTAAGTGTTCTCTTAATTTCCTGTGAAAATGGAACTCTGGTTAACAAGCATATACTATGTGTCCACTGTATGAAAAGAGATGGATTGTAAAAGAAAGCCCCTCTTCCCCCAGAAGCTTCTAGTATAAAAACATGGGCAGCTATCCTGGGCCTTTAACCTAAGAGTGGCTGGGGGATGGGCAGTGCACCCAGAGGTACAATAGTCATGGTCTCTAGCTTGAGGTAGGAGCTTCCAGCTCCAGAAAAGCCTTGCGCTGAGAGGTCTTGCTTGGGTCCCTTCGATGAAGTTTTAGAATATCAGTGAGGTTCGGTGGGGTGGAGTCCGGGGCCGATGGTCAAAAAAGAGTTCTGGGGACATCCTTGATTATGGTGGTGGCTTATTAAAGCATGGGACAGGACCCGTGAGCGGAAGGAGCTACTGCCCTGGGGTTGTGAGGGGTGGCAGGTTAGGTACAACGGGGCTGGGGGAGGTAAGGAAAAAGTGAGGTTTCAAAAGAGTTTTCTTTGCTAAAGAGGACCTTCGGATATACGAGATACAGGAAGCCTTGAGACCTTGCCGTTGTCAAGGTTTTTCCCTCTAGCAAGGTGTTAACATTAAGATGGTTGGGAGATACCTAAAGAATGTCCCACATGGGGGGCTCCTGGGTGGCTCAGTGGGTTAAAGCCTCTGCCTTCAGCTCAGGTCATGATCTCAGGGTCCTGGGATGGAGCCCCGCATCGGGCTCTCTGCTCAGTGGGGAGCCTGCTTCCTCCTCTCTCTACCTGCCTCTCTGCCTACTTGTGATCGGTCTGTCAAATAAATAAATAAAAATCCTTTAAAAAAAAAAAAAGGATGTCCCAGGAGTGGCGTTGGGGGAGGCTGAAGGGTGTCAGCTTTTGCTTCGTCTTCCCACCAGCCTTCTGTTCCCTCCTCACCTTCACTCCAGAAAATTCTGCGCCCCTGTAATGAGCATCTCCGTCTGCAAAGAATTTACGTTGCCTTCTACTTACTTTGTTTCATATAAAGGTACAGCTTGATCTTCAGTGACTGCTACCCACAGCAGAACTGCTTTGCTATTTTATCTGGTTTAACTTTTGGTGATTTATTTTAACTGTGGATAACCTCTCTTAAGAACTCCTCGATTACTTGCAACCTTAATTTTAATTTCTGTTAAATCTTAATTTTAATTTTTAACAATTAGGATAATCTTGATATAGATTTATATGTTATAGGATTCTACACAATTACATTATATAATTATATGTAACCTTATAATAATTATTTTCAATAATGAATGATTTTCATCTTAATTTTATTCATTTAAGGGAGAACTAGAAAATGCCAATGTAGGGGAGGGATCCCATGTTTGGCCCACACCCCAAATAAAAGAGGCCTACCGCCTTTCTTCCCCCAGTCAGCAGGACAGAAAGAAGTCTGTTACCCCTTATAGCACAAGTCCTACTGAGCTCCTTATGTGGTTAAGTAAGCAGCCCATAATATACTCTGGGGAAGATCAGGTAGATAGCCTCACACTCAACATCATGGCCCTTGGCACTCATTATTTATTTCTTATTTATTTTAATAAACACTAATACCGCAGTAGCTACTGGATGCAGGATACTATCCTAAGCATTTTATAAATATTGACCCAGAACTAATGAGCCCTATCTCAAGGAGCGCTCAGAAGAGCTGAGAGGGCTGTGTTTCTCTCTTATTTTTAGAACTAACACACGAAATCCCCAGGTGAGGAAATCTCAGAACTAAAACTCAGGGTCTCCAACAGATCCGTCAATATTAGATGAAAAAGAACGAAGCAGGATGTCATGACCTATTTAGGCCCCTCATTATAATTTAATTACACCCACTGTTCTGACCTCGTCCAGAACTTTCTGGGAGCAAAAGTTTTCCTGGTGAACCTAGGGAAAACATCCAGAAGTAATAGCTGATGATAGAACTGTTGGGTCAGCGGCTCCGGGAATGCAGAAGGAACAATAAAAATGGCCACCGGGCCGCCATCCTCCAGGCCATCCTCCTCCCTCTTCCTTTACCCATGACTCTCCGGCCGGAAGGACGTATGCTGAGGACATGTCACCATAAGTAAACTGATACCTATGCAGGAAACAGAAACGTCAGGACTCCCCCTACCCTCCAATCACCAAATAATTTACCATATATAGTTGTGAACCTACACCCCGAATACCTTACCTTATATGGCTGTGAATCTATGCCCTGTCTTAACCCAAATAAAAGACCCACTCGGCCCCCTCCCGGGTGTGACTTCCCTGACTCTCCTCTCCGGAGTCACAGAACCTCGCCCAAGGGCACCTTTAATAAACCTTGCCTTGCACCTATCTTGCCTGGTGCCGTGTGTATCTCACCTGTAAAACCTTACAAGAATTATGCTTCTTGAAGGTATGGAACAATGTTTCCATTGATCCAGGAAACTCATTCACAGAGCCTCAGAGGTCAAAACTGTTTCCACAGGAATACATTATGGCCTTTTCCACTCTTTTCTCTCACATGTGCATACCCAAAGTTTCCAAAGGCTCCATGACATTGCTCAGAAGTTTCCAGACCTCAGGCCACCTCCAGTGGCCCTCCCTGTGGAAGGAGGGGTGACTCCTAGATGAGACCAAGCAAAGGGAATGAGCAGGTGTGTTTGGCTCCTTCAGAGCTGGCTTGCCCATAGGAAGGATAAATTCTTCTCTTTCCTGCACACATCCGTAAGGCAGGCTCTGCCACCGAGGGAAGATTGAAGAACTGTAGCTACCCAGGGTAATCTCAGTTCACAGAGAAAGGACTCAGAACATCTACTTTTAGCCTCAGATCCAGTTTTGCCAGAAATAAAATTAATCTGGGAATCCCCATGTGCCTGTTACTCAAACAAGGCGTGAACTGGAAGGGAAGGTGAGCAGTGGCTGATTTATACCTCAGACCCCAACGTGTGATCTTAGGTAAGTAGTGTCCTCTCTGTACCTTAGAGATATTCATGAGTGGCCTCACCGGCTTACGAGCTAATTACAGAGGAAGAATCCAGAACAGTGCCATCACAGAGAGCTACTGCTTTGTCACCATTAGATAAATGAGATGCCCCGGAGAGCTTCAGGATGCCCAAGAATGAGCTCCATGTAAGCAGAGACCCATGAACTCATTCACTGCTCCAGAATGTTCCTTTGTGCCACTAGACACATTTGGATTCTGCCCAGTCCTCACAGCAATTCTGCTTAAGTGTCTGTAATGTTCTTTCTGAAACTAGGGTGATTACCAGGTGGTCAGTCTCATAATCAGGAATTCAACAGTAATAAAGAGACTCTTCCTGCCATTTCCGTAATACCAAAATAGGCCTCACCTCTCGACCCAAGTCCCTGTTGAAAGCCTCACTCAGTCAGCGGTGTGTGCGGAAGAGCTGTAAGGCTCCTTCGTGGCTTTGGCTGTACGGGAGGTCCCCAAGACGGAAGTGAGATTTCAAGGTGCTGCGGGATGATGTCCGGATGAGCTGAGATGGATGGTCAGGGTCACAAAGGACATGTCCCAGTTCTCGAAACTGAGGACACACAACAAGCAAAACTGGATCTTGAAAACCAGCTCATTTGCAGACATGGTAAGGTGATACTGTGATTAATAATAAGACATACACATTTGCCCTTCATTCCCCATTCTTGGCACAGAGCTAAAATCCTCAGAATTTCCTAAATGAAAGGCAAGAATAAAGAACAGAATCGAGAGAGAGAGAGAGGCATGGTTGCAGCTATAATTCTAAGAGAGTCCCTGGCTAGCACTGTTGCTTTCTGTACCACAGAGCCTCTTCCAAACTTTGGCCCAGCAGAGGGGGACCCAGGAAGGAAATACTCCAGCCTTCTTTTGCTCTCATCTTGCCATATCTACCTCCTCCTTCCAACGGCTAAAACCAACTAGAAGCCAAGATGGCAGGGGAGTGTGCTTGATCATCGATAATGACAGCATCTCCAGCCCCCCTGCAGAGTGGATCTAGAGGTGTACACAAACCACAAGGACCAAGGATTGGGCCCCAGAGAACCCAACATTTAGATCACACCCACTGAAATCTGGATGTCAAGGGGAAAAGGAGCTTGAGCAGGAATGACTGGCAAGGTAGGAGGACAAGCTCCTGCTATGAGAGAACATGTTTCAATAAGGTAGAAGGGACCCACAGTGTTAACTGCTACTGATGGCTCAGTTAAGGTCAAGACATTCCAAGTGGCAGTGAAGGTCTTTGTTGTGATGCTCTAAGAGCTGTTCTGGTGCAGAGGTGAGAGCAAAAGTCTGATTGCAGTGTATTTAAGAGAGGAAGGGAAGAGGAGAGTTGAAGACATACTCAAGACAGATCTTCTGAGTTTTGCTACAGAGAAGAGCAAAACAGCAGAGTAGCCCATGGCTCAGGGCAATGGAATAATAGAGTGATTTTTGTAGAGAAGGAAGACCCTGACACATTCATTCATTCCAAGTCCGACTAATTTCCTATTCCAACGTGAAAACAATCCAATTTCTGTAGCATCCCAGAGACTTTGAATCCTAATAAAACCTCCACACCCAGCAGCATTTCTCATCATAGAAAATTGCATAAAAAATCATCATAGAAAATTGCATAGAGGGGCGCCTGGGTGGCTCAGTGGGTCAAAGCCTCTGCCTTCGGCTCAAGTCATGATCCCAGGGTACTGGGATGGAGCCCCGCATCAGGCTCTCTGCCTGCTTCCTCCTCTCTCTCTGCCTGCCTCTCTGCCTACTTGTGATCTCTGTCTGTCTAATAAATAAATAAAATTTTAAAAAAAAAGAAAAAGAAAGAAAATTGCATAGAAACTGCAATACCAGTTTCTACCTATTCATCCTGTTCCGTGTCCCCTTATGTTTTACCACCACTATTTCATACTTCAAAGACAAAACTAGGCAGAACGGCAGACTTTCACTCCAATGAAAACATCTAGAATATCGAAGTTACATTGAGAAAAGGTCAGAGAAAAATGCTTTCGGGTTTAGTGGAGGATTAAGCGGATTCCAGCATTGAGTTGTATCTCGTGTAATCTCCAAACTGTAGATAAAACACCAACATGGTGTACTTAGCTGCGACTAGAAAAGACAAGATTATGTCCCCCTCCCTAAGGATGGAAAAGCACTGTCCTTTTCAGAAGATGGCCAAAGCCGGTGGTGCCCAGGATTGGCAAGTTCCACAGTCTACCTCCCGTCCAGATGCATTTGCAAGATCCTGTTGCAGGGACCTCTCCAGAAGGGAAGACCCTTGAGGACTTGCCATCAATCTTGAAGTTACCACCTTGCGGGTCTGGGGCCTTGCTCCTCCCTTGCCCTGACTCCTCCCCGGGACTCACCCCTCCGCCCCCGCTTGACTTTTTACACCCTCACTTCCGGATGGTGTCAGGTAGGGACATTTTTCTCAGGTTCAAAAGTCTGACTTTGACCATTTGGCTCCACTGTGAAGCCAAACGAGAGATTTTTGTTATAACCTCAAAAATCCACTAGGGAAAGGCAGGCAGGAGCCCAGACTCTAATAAGCATCTCCTTGGGATATTGGGTTCTCTTCTGGTTCCATTTCTCATGGAGTTTATCCTGAGGCAAGTTCTCCTCTTGCACTGGTTGTGCAACCAAGAACCAAGAACCGAGAATGGAGAACAGAGAAGGGAGAACAGAACCGAGGGGGTTAAACCCATCAATCGCAGGGGTAAAGACAGCAGCCTTCTGAATCACTTTACCTGCTTTTTATTTTCTCAGGCAGTTTTGGAGTCCTTTAGGGGCAAGCTTGGCATCATAACTAAGTGTAATCACGGTTAGGAGGGAACAAGCTACTTTTTCCGCATGGATGTCTGAACGAATTCATTTCTGTCCATATGAGCAAACAGCTGATGTTCAGAAGAGGAGCTCAGTGCGATTAAGTGTGTACTTGACTTTGTGACACTATTTTCCTTGAACCCATTGGAATTTTCGAAGAAAGAATGAAGGAAATACAAAATAGGGACCAGGAAGGAGACACCAGGAAGAGTGGGTGCCCAAGGATACAGGCTTCCAGAGGGCGCAAACAGGCCTATGTGTTTAAATGACAATAGTCATGACTTATTAAATATATCTCCCGCTTCTCCCTCCCACACGGTGACAAATGTTTAAACGTGTTCTGACACAGGCTATCAAACCAACCCTTCAGCAGCTAGGTAACAAGGCCCCAAGCCAACGCCTTTCTTTCCCATTCATTCACAGACACACACACACTCACACACACGCAGGGATCAACTGCACATATCATGCCGTCATGAGAAAAGATTTATTTCTGAGTGTGGTCGTTTGGAGTACAGCAGCCCCAACTAGGCTGGCCGGGTTTCAACCCTGACTCTGTGGCTTACTAGCGCTGGACGTTGGGCAGGGTACTCTGCCTCACGGGTAAAGCGAGGACCACGAGGTGCCTGCCCCACAGCATTAAAATCACACCCAAGTAGACATCGCGCACTCAGAGCAGTGCAGTTTCGGTGCTGCTGGGAGGAAGGCAGTGTGACAGGAGTTGGGGGACGTGGGGGAGGAGGGGAGGTCGAGGATTCACTAGGGGTGGCCCGGGCGCTCTCGCGCACAGCGAGCTGTTCCAGGGAATACGGACTGTAGGTAAATCCGATCGGTGATGTGTGATGGCTCCGGAACCCTTTAAATCTAGCGCCCGCGGAGACGGTAAAGCGCAGATTCCCAAAGTTGCAAAATGTATCGCTTGGTGTCTGAAGCCCTTTCTCCGCACGCCCCTGCGCTGGGAAGGCCGGTAGGAGAAACGTCCAGGAACAGCCCGCGGGACGAGGCACTGGCGCGCTGGTTGTCCTGGACCCTGTCCCTGCTCAAAAGGTGAAGGGTTCCTCCCTCCGGCGTCATCCAACAAGAATGGACAAGTACCACCGGGCGCTCCGCACAGGCCCCCCCAGCTCCCATCCCGCTTGGTAATGAGACCCAGTTGCAGAGAAGCCGCACACAGGTCACCCAGCGGACACCGTCACCCGACCTCGGGGGTCAGGCCCACGGGCTCGCGCTCCGAGCGGAGTCGGAGAGGGTGGCCGCCCGCGCCCGTCTCACCTGCATCGCGGCGGCGGGGCTCCGGCAGCGGCTGCATCGGGCTGCATCCAACGGCGCGCTCCCGGAACCCCCAAGCCGGGCGCCGTCGGGGGTCGCGCTGGGGGGCCGGGTGGCAGCCGTCCGGGGTGCAGCCCGCAGGTGCCTCCGGTGGGGCCCGCGGGGAGGGACTCACCTGCTCACCCCGTGACCCAGACCCTCGTCGGCGGGGCGGGCAGAGCGAGCGCGCAGCGGCGGGACCACAGGGCGCGGTTTCCCAGAGTTGATTTCACCCTCGACGCCCCTGCGGCCCCGCCCCCCGCCCCTGCGCCCCCCGCCCCTGCGCGCCCCGCCCCTGCGCGCCCCGCGCCCCGCGCCGCACCGGCGGGAGGGCGACCCCTGCTGGCCGAGACGCGCGGCGGGGGCCCCTCCGGCCACGCGGCACCGGAGTCTGACCGCGCGCCCGCCGCCGCGAGCCGTTCGCACGAGCCCGCGGGCCGAGTCCTTACTCCGTGCTGCGCGGACACGGCCGGCCCGCCAGTGTCACTTCGGGGTTCACGCTCCGGTCGCGCATCTGCTCCGCCTTCCCTCCGTGGCCACGGCCCTCCTCATGGCACTCGGCCTCGGGGAAACTCGCCATTTGCCTTGATTTCTGTGTAGACAGGCTGAAGCGGAAAGTCATCTGGGTTTCGGCCGCGAGCCGTGTGCCGCGGTGCCTACAGTAACGGGAAACACCATGTCACGGCGCAGACGAGGTGAGCCACCTCCGCGGCGCGCAGCTGGCGCGGAACCGCTAGAGAACATTCGTCCCTTGCCCCCCGCCGTCACTGTTTCTGGGCGTTGCGGGGCCGTCTTCCCAAACGCCCCCATCGGAGCGAACCACTGCGTATCCTAGAGATTTCTTTCTTTTCGAGCCATCCATGCTGACAATTAAAAATAAAATAAAACAGGGGCGCCTGGGTGGCTCAGTGGGTTAAAGCCTCTGCCTTCGGCTCAGGTCATGGTCCCAGGGTCCTGGGATCGAGCCCCACATCGGGCTCTTTGCTCTGCGTGGGGCCTGCTTCCTCCTCCTCTCTCTGCCTGCCTCTCTGCCTACTTGTGGTCTCTGTCTGTCAAATAAATAAAAAATAAAATAAAATAAAACATATAAACTTCAAATTCAGTGCAAGAGAAATGCAGAGGAAAGCCCTTGTCTGTTTCAGCTTCCCAGAACCCTTTACTGTTGTACAACCTCGGTTTGTTTAGGTGCTTGGAGATTGTGTGTGTGTGTGTGTGTGTGTGTGTGTGACACACACACACACACAAATGGAACCAAAATAGACATACTCCACAGCATCTTGTTTTTATTCACTTAATAACTTCAACCCACATGTACCTACTTACATTCTTTTTTTTTACTTACATTCTTTTTAATTCTTTTTAATAAATGTTTATGACTTTAAATATTTTTCTGACATTTTTGTGGCTATGACATCATTCTTGATCCAGTACTCCTGTGGCTGGATAAAGATGTGTAAGTCCTTTGTACTCTTTTGCTGTTGCAAGACCAACAAAACAAAACAAAACAAAAACAAAAACAAAAAACCACCCCTGCGATGAATGTTCTTGTCTAAAATCCCTTGTCTGCAATTCTAAAGCTCAAACAGCTTAAAAAACTGGAAGTCTTTTCAAAAATTTGGCACAGTCATCTGGCAGCTGAACTGTAGCTGAAGAATGTGAAGCTATTTATAGCCTTTATACCACCTACTGTGAATTCATATATCTTTTTGCTGACATATTACTGGGCTTGATTACAGGTTGTTATCGCAACTCCCACTAGAGTTGTTAACAAAAAACACTGTGCTGCATGCACGGACTTATCTTTCTAAAATCCATGCAATTTTAAGTTCTGGAGCACATCCAGCACTATTGGTTTTAGTGCAATGATGGGAGCCCTGTACAGATATCTTTGTACATATTTATGAGATGTACTTTAGGATAAATTTGAAAAAGTAGACTTGCTAATGAAATGTGCATGATAAACTCTGACCGATACTGTCAAATTGCTCTTCAAAGGGGTAAATGATTTATATCACAAGCAATATTAAATAAAAATGCTTGTTCTGGGGCGCCTGTGTGGCCCAGTTGGTTAAGTGTCTACCTTCAACTCAGGTCATGATCCCAGGGTCCTGGGATCCAGCCCCACATCAGCTCCCTGCTTGGCGCAGAGTCTGCTTGTCCCTTTCCCTCTACCGGCCCTGACCCCCACCACACCGCACGGGCTCACTCTCTCTCTCAAATAAATAAACACAATCTTTATTTTAAAAATGCGTGTTTGCCTGTTCTTTCCCATGCAAACAAAACTTTTTGATGTTTGCTAATGTGATCAGTGAAAAGGTGGTAACTCATGTAGTTTTGAATTCATTTGATTACAGGTGAAATTAAGCGTCTTTAGAATTTACCAATGATTTATGTACATTCTTTAAGTATTAGGTTAATTACCTCACTGACTTTCAAAATGGGTTCCAGATATTTTTTCCCAGCTTGTTGTTTGTACAACAAACTGGTGTTTTGGTGTTACTTATGATAACTTATAGTAACAGAAGTTTTAATTCTTTTGTAATTATATTCATTCCTCATTGATCCATCTGGAATTTATTTTGATGGAAGGAACTGTCTGCATGCCATAACAGACTGTCACAAACCTAGTGCTTTAAAACAATACAAATGTATTCTCTAGGTTGTGTGGGCTGAAAGTCCAGCACAGCCCAATCAGATCCTCTGCTCAGAGTCTCACTGGGCTAAAATCAAGGTATTGGCCAGGCAGGACTCCAGGTCCTTGCACAGTAGATGAGCGGTCCCTGTTTCCTTGCTGTCTGTCAGCTTCTAGAGGACCCCCATCCTCTCTGGTCACAAGGCCTTTCCACAGTACAGTGAATTGTTTCTCGAAAGGCCACAAGACAGCATCTGCTACAGCTTCACATTTCTCTGACTTGAGCTCTGCTATCTCTCTTCTGCTTTTAAAGGCTCATGTGCCTGCCCATTTCAAAAATCGGGGATAATTTCCTTATCTTAAGGTCAACAGTGTCACAAAGACAACACAAACATGAGAGTAACTCTGGGCAAAGATCATGGCGCACATTTTGAATTCTGCCCACGAATGAAGTAAGACTCCAGTTTCTTTTGGTTACTAACAGGTTGTCCCAAAATTAATTTGAATAAACCACTGATACCAATTTGTTCGGTTGTTTAAAATTCGGATTGCTGGACCATTCAGAGATGCTGTTGATCCGAGTGGAGCTCAGCCCTTACCTTTCTGACACTTCAACTCCCCTGGGGGTAAGAGACTTGTATTTTACAGCTCTAGAACTCCTGGAAATCAGAATAGTCCCATTCTGGGGCCAGTTCCATAGACTGGATATGAAAGATCTAGGGCTCAGTGGTGCCATGTGAGGGAAAAAAGAGTAGAACTCAGGGGTTCTGAGTTCTGGCTCAGAACTCAGCCATGGAACTGGCTGTTCCATGAAGGGTTCAACCCTGTACAGAGGAGGGAAGGGTCTGGATCTTGTAGGTTCAATGCTCATAATGCTATGGGAATGACAGCCAGAGAAAACTGAGCTCCAGAAAGCCTCGGGGTTTTGGAGCCCAGTCAGCAGCTTCTCCCTCCCATCTACGCCCACCCACCCCAGGTAAGAAAGACCTAGTTGCTTGGATTTCCAGAGACTTGGCTTCAGCTTCAACTTCAAAGTGGCAGAGGAGCCAGGACATAACTTGGGATGATTGCAATGTCATTTACTTATGCCATTAAATTGTTGCGTGACGTGAAGGATAATTGTCATAATATTATCCTTCCGTCCATGTTTCTATTGTGCTTTCAACAATTCCAGTGTTTTCATCTTGATTTTTGTTCCATTGTTGGAGATATTTCGGTTTCTAGACACTCAGAAGAACAGCTTGGTCATGATAACCCTGTGTCTGTACAATGTTTGATCCAGTTCCTTACTACTTAATCTGCCAGCTCTGTCTCTGGCTGGTGATGTGCTGTTTTTCTCATCCATTTCTACTTGGAACTTTAAAATCCAGCTCTGAGGAGTTCCTGGGTGGCTCGGTGGGTTAAGTCTCTGTCTTTGGCTCAGGTCATAATCTCAGAGTCCTGGGATCAAGCCCCACATGGGTATCGGGCTCTTTGCTCAGCAGGGAGCCTGCTTCCCCCTCTCTCTCTGCCTGACTCTCAGCCTACTTGTGATCTCTCTCTCTGCCCAATAAATAAATAAAATCTTAAAAAAAAAAAAAATACGTGCAGCAGCCCAAAGAAATTGGATTAGCCATTTATAAGACAAAACTCAGGCATCTCCTGGAGCCCAACTCCTAATAGGTGAATCTTCAACCTAGTAGCCAAATTCAGGTATAAAAACTGGAACTTGGGATGATTTAATGACAAGAACCAACTGTTGAGGTATGCCATTTGGTGTATGTACTTGGGAGGGGCAAAGGGATGGGGGGGCTGTGATTTGTTCTCCATTTCAAGGAAATTTGATAAAATGGATCAGAAAATGTGCAGAGCACCAACCTGACACATCACAAATGGCACGATACCAGGATTTAGTTCCCTCTTCAAGTCTCCTTTTGGGCACTTAATACAGAACAGAAGTAATTAATAGTTTGTACTAGAACATAGTCTTACAAATCTTCAAGGTGAGCACTGGTCACAGTATTTTTGTAATTAAATCAAGGTACAAACTGAAGTAATTTGCCGTAGGTTATCAAGTTAGTTAATGACTAGATCCAGATTTATCCAGTGTTCTCCCCATCCCAGTGCCCACACTCATCCCCCGGTGCCTTCTTAGTTGTCTAGATGCTGCCTCCTCAATGCAGGTCCTATTCTCAGAAAACCGAACCCACTCTCAGTCAGATGAGACAGTGTCGCCCAGCACCATACGCCCCATCATCAGAACCACGACATTCTGGCTTCTCCGTCTCCAAGAAGAACTGTATTGTCATCATTCTCAAAGATGCTCGTTATTCACTACACATATTATGCCTTTAACGTTCCTCCACACCCCCAAGCAGAAGAAACACAAAGAGAACCACTTCACTTCACAGAGGAGGAACCTGAGATTCACAATTATGTGCTTCTCGCACACTCGCAGTGTGAGTGATCCCAAGAGCACAGCCCAGTGCTGCTCGCGGCTCTCCAACCTCACTCTTCCTTCTCAAAGACAACGGGGAGAGCGCAGAAGCATTCAGCCTTCATTTTCATATACAGAATGCTTAACTTTATTTAAAATATCTGTACCAACAAAATAAGAGAAACTGTAACCAGAAATTCATACTTAGAATGTGTAGAAACTATATTTCTATAAATTATCACTTTTATTAAGTCATTCAACATTTTGCTCACTTTACTATCTTCCAGGGAGAGTGGTTTTAGGTAGGGTAAAAACATCTAGACATTTTAGCATTTTTGTCTTCCTATGCAAGCCACTTCCAACCATTGCTGATACCAGCAAATATCCTACCTGCAATTATTCGATTAGAAAACTTCTTTGAAAAATCTAAGTAAATAATTTTTTGCTGCATGTTTGCATAAGTTAAAATATAATCATGAAAAACAGGTTGGTTAGCAATGAACAAATCTGCCAATGGTGTTAAAGATCAGGCCCAATATTAACACAGATGACCTCGGCATCAATGAAAGACACTTCCAAGAGAAGAAATAATTCAAGTGCTCAAACACATACACTTTTGTTCCTGCAATTAACTACGTGGGTATCCGTATTAGGACTGTTAGGATTCTAACAACCTCAGATTTTTAAAGATTTATTAATCTAAGTGAGAGAGACAGAGGATGTGTATGTGAGTGAGGGAGGGAGAGAGGGTGAGAGAGAATCGCAAGCAGAGCCCACACTGACTGAGCACGGAGCCCGACTCAGGGCTCGATCTCTTGCCCCTGAGATCCCGGCCTGAGCTGAAATCAAGAGTCGGACACCTAACCGACTGACCCACCCAGATGCCCCACAATCTCAGGATTTCTAGAAGCAGCACGTGGAAGAAGAAATTAGGTAATAAGACCTAAGAAAATGGTCCATAAGAAGAGGAATGAGGCTCAGATGACCACTTAGGGAGTGGACAGTACTTCCCCCTGCTCGGGCAGGCCAAAAGGAGGACCGGTGAGTGCCTCTGTCACAACCACTCGAGTCCATCCTCATCCCACCAAGTGGAAGGAACTTGGGCTCCAGGTGGTAGAACCCATAAGCACATGCTTGGTAGGGTGACTCGAGCAGTTTTGATGTGACACCATTCTGAAGAACATCTAACTCATATTTTACTTATCAATCTTTTTCTCACGTATACACACACGTGCACACACACACACAGTCTTAAGAGATAATCCTGTCCAGGGAAAAGAGACCATTACAGCTCAGCGATGGCCACACAGGCACATCACCCGACTCAATGGCAACCCAGAGTACACGGTAGGTATGCGGTGTTTCAGGGGGTGCCATTGCCAGCTCTGATTATTTGTTGTGTTGAATGGTGACCCTAATTTGCTTTTCCAGTTCCAGTAAGTTTTGGTAAAACTTTTCAGCAGTGTCTTCATCTAGGTCCATCTGGAAAAGAAGCAAAGATAGGGATGAACAGAAAGGAAAACATAAAACAAATGGCATTTGTGTAAAAGAAAGGCACTCAACATACATGAGAGAACTAAAAAAAAAAAGAGAGAGAGAGAGAAGAAAGAAAAGAAAAAGAACAGGCCTGGCAGGTCAGGCTGGGTTCCTGACTCTGGGATCCCGAGGATGTGTTCAGCCCAAACTCCACGCCTCGGCAAACCTCTGCAGGCCGTCCTTACACGATAAGACTGGAAGACCGGGCTTTGCCCTCTCCCCTGACACCTGTGTGTCCAGTCACAGGAGACCCCAATCCACTGAGATGTAAAGACCAAAGAGAAAAGTCAAAAGTTTTTTGAAACTGAACTGCCATCCACTTAATGGCCACCTTCTTCCATAAGGAGCCAAGCGTTAGCCGGGTTCACCCACCTCCAGATTAAAGCCTCCGTGGCCAGGCTCCACGGAAGCCACTCTGCTCTGGCCAATGAGATCTGCGTGGAAGTGGGTGGTCCTGCCCACGAGTCTGCTTGGGAGGCCTTGGCACCCTCTTCTTTCCTCCTCCTTCCATCCTGCTCTCCTGAGCAAGCATGAGGCTCACACCCCACGGATGGCAGAGGGGTGACTGCAGGACCCTGCGCGCCTGGCAATCTGGGGAGCTGCCCTACCAGCCTGAGGCGACTTCTCTTCAAAACTGCTTTTACTCGCAGGAAACCTGAGCTTCCCCCAGTTTAATCTGCTGCTAGTTCACACCCTTCTGTTTCATGTAGAAAATCTAATTTTAACTCACACACTGTATAGAAAAGCAAACTCTCAATCCCTGTAAAAAAAAATAAAGCAATCTCTCTTTTCTGGTCAACATAGAGCCTAAACTTTAAAAAAAAAAGCTCCTCATTAGAGATCTCGTCTCCCACATTGGCATAGCCCCACCTTGGAACAGAGGAGAAAGTGGACTTGCCGAAATTAATCAAAGTTTTAAAAACGCTTTCTTCAACACATTTCCATAAAATGCTAATGCAATGTTTTGGTTTATAGAGTGAAGCATTTTCTCCCTATTGATAAACAAGTCAGTCTCTCGAGATTAATTGACAGTATGTTCAAACAAACTCTGAGGGCCCTTTTAAAAGGAAACTTACTAATTTACAACAGAGTTCCCAAGGTGTGTTCTCTGTGTTATTATTAAGTGTTACACAAAATGTGAAGGAAAAAAAATCATGCACGCAAACACTGTGAACTATGTGAACGATGGCAACTTCCCAGAGCCTTCCTTGGGCAAATGTGTTTTGTGGAAGTCTCTGAAAATGGGGAGAAAAATATGAAGCATTTCTCAAATTTACTTGGCCAATAAGCAGCTCTTTGCCGATCTTCTCAAGGAACCAGAATCTCACAGAACATATTCTGGAAAACACTGGAGGTTCATAGCTTCCTTTTTAGTAGACACCATGGGAAGCAAGAGAATTGTTCCCCTTAGACCTCAAGCTACTGACACAGACAAGACCCCTGCCAGTTATCTGACATTGCTGAGAGAAATTATTTGTCTCGATCTAATTTGATTTTATGCCAATGTCTCCCACATAAACTAGGCAATGGAAAACAGGAGGCTGAGATAAACCTTACTCATGACAAAAATATAAGAAAAATAGCTTTATAAGTTCCAAATAAATTTTCTCATTTTTCTTATATGTAACTCCATGTTTAGCTTCTCTTAGAAGACTATACAGAGTCTAAAAACCACAGCATCAAGGGTTCTTTTTTTCCATACTTCATCCCCTGCCTCTTGAAAATACCAATCGATTGGAGCTAACAATTGTCACAAGCAGAACTGAACACTCAAAGGGAAGTGAACCTCACCCAGAAAGACACTGCCTATGTCATCCACTTGGCAACACGCTTCTTGAGCGCCTACCATGTGCAAGGCAACGTGCTAGGGAAGGGGTACAGTCCTCCCCCTCACAGAGCTTATATTCGGACACAGGAGGCCGATGTTGAGTGAATCCTACACAGGAGAGGTACAAGATGTCAAGAAAGCCTACGATGGAGGCGCCGGACGGCCTGAAGGGTCACAGAAGGCTGGGGTACAAGCGGACGTCTGAAGCCCAAGCAGCAATCAGAGGGTTGAAAGCAGAAGATTAAGAGCCATTCGGGTGGACAGAAGAAGACATCAAGGCTCGGAGGTAGGAGAGAGCAGCCTGGGATGAAAACAGGCTGGTGTGATGCCAGTGACCAGAGAGGAAAACCAGAGAGGGCAGCCAGGAGCTGGGGAGCCGTTCAGCGGCCGAGCAGTGGACGGCCTCCACGCCACCGTGTGAACACGCTTACCTTCTGGGTCGTTACGTAATTGCTTCCAAAGCCAGTGGTGGCGCTCAGATACTTGGTCAGAGGATTGAGAGACTCGGGCTTTTGGTGGAAAAGCCATACCTGGGAAGGAAGAGGATGTCAATGATTTTTTCTTGTTTAGCTCCTGGTGAGTGAGGCTGGTGGGGATCTCTGACCAGCACCTAACATTCTCCTGACTAGCACCAGCGATCGCTGACGTCTTTGGGAACCACCAGGGTAACCTGCTTCGTAGTATCCTTCGAACACTTATTTAAAGCACTTATTTATAGCTGTCTCCTCCCTTAATCCCCAAATTAGAGCGCACAGCACACTGACTAGCTTTTTCAGAGCTGCTGCTTGGCCCACGCCACAGTAAGTACAGGTCACTGACATAATGTTTCATTTTCTTACTAATCCTGAACACGCACTGTTCAGAGGATGTACATGGGAAAAGGTGAGTCTCCCTACTGTCCTGATCTTCCAACCACCCACCAGTCCTCTCCAGAAGCAAGCACTCTTGCCGACATCTTACTTATTCTTCCGAAGAAAATCTGCTTCTTTAAAAACACATATGTCCTCTTCTCTTACTCAGATAGAAGCAAAATATACACATTATTCCATACTTTGCATTGTTCTCTTGAATGATAGGACCTTCGAGATAGGCTCGAATCAGCACATAGAGGGCTGTTTCACTCATCGGTAGAGAAGCCCAGTACTGCATCTCATGGATGGACCATCATTTATGCACTCAATTTCCAAATGACGGACATACCCGTTGTTTCCAGTCTTTGCTTTTACAAGCCACACCGCAGTAAATGATGAATACATCAACCACCTCGTGTGAATCTGAGTACATCTATGAGATAAATACCAAAGATGGACTTGCTGGCTCAAGGGGCTGGGTGCGTGTTATCTTCAAGGACCTTGCTAAACAGTCCCAGACCGGGCTACATCAGTCCACCCTCCCCGAGGCAGTGCGGGACGATGCTCACTCTCGATGGCCCTGCCACGACCCTGTGTGCCTAACCTCCTCATCTCTGCTAAACAGAGCTGGAAAACCGTCTTTCGTCACAGTTTTGGTTTCCGTGTCTCTTAGCATGAGTAAGGTTGAGTGCCTTTTTGCGTGATCAAGACAGTTTAAAGACTCTCTGTTCATACCCTTTGCCCACTGTTAAAAAAGGTTGTTTCTCTCGATTCACTGAAGCTCCTTAACTAGTATGAAAACGAACCCTTTGCTAGGATACGAGTGGCAGCTACTTTTCTTCCACATCGTGGTTAGTCTTTGGAGTGTATTTATATAGTGAGGATTTGGGTCATGCAAAATTTGATTACTTTCATGTAATAAAAATTTGACTACTTTCACGTAATCAAAATGTTCAGGGCTACCTCTGTGGCTCGGTCGGTTAAGCGTCTGCCTTCGGGGGCACCTGGGTGGCTCAGTGGGTTAAAGCCTCTGCCTTCGGCTCAGGTCATAATCTCGGGGTCCTGGGATTGAGCCCCGCATCGGGCTCTCTGCTCCTCGGAGAGCCTGCTTCCTCCTCTCTGCCTGCCTCTTCTGCCTACTTGTGATCTCTGTCAAGTAAATAAATTTAAAAAAAAAATCTTAAAAAAAAAAAAAAAGAGTCTGCCTTCAGCTCAAGTCATGATCTCAGGGTCCTGGGACAGAGTCGTAGGTTGGGCTCCCTGCTCAGTGAGGAGCCTGCTTCTCCCTTGCCCTCTGCCTACCCTCCCTCCCCTGCTTATGCATGCTCACTCTCTCTAATAAATAAAATCTTAAAAAAAATATTCAGTCTTTTTTCTTGCAGTCCTGGGAGTAGCTAAGCCCCCACACTCTTAAACTATTTAAACATGTCCTCATGTTTCCTTCTAGTCATATATTTTAACTCTTATGTGCAAATCTTTTCATTTATCTAGAATTTTATTTGGGTATGTGGTATGAAGAAGAGATCCTCTTCTCTTTTTCGGCAACATTTGCTGAGCAGCCCTCTCCCCCACTAATCTGGAATGCCATCGCTAGCATACACCATACCCTTGTATGCTGCGGCCTGTCCTGAACTTTCTCTTCTGCTCCACTCATCTGTGGAGTCACATGCCAGCACTATACTGCTTTCATTTATAGTTTTCTTTAAAATCTTAAATGCTGGGGCGCCTGAGTGGCTCAGTGGGTTAAAGCCTCTGCCTTCGGTTCAGGTCATGATCTCAGGGTCCTGGGATCGAGCCCCGCATCGGGCTCTCTGCTCAGCAGGGAGCCTGCTTCTCCCTCTCTCTCTGCCTGTCTCTCTGCCTGCTTGTGATCTCTGTCAAATAAATAAAATAAAATCTTAAAAAAAAAAACCAAAAAAAATCTTAAATGCTGAAATACACAAAATCCTTCAGGGTACGCCTCCCCTAATGTTTTCCCATGATTCCTGTTTTACAGATATTAACAGGCTTAAACCAGTGAAAAAACGCGCCCCAGTACTTCATAGTCGGAAGCTGGAGAAGTGGGATTTGAAGAGAACCAGTCCAGCTCCAGAGCCACACGCTGAACCACGCGCCTCCGGCCACTCCAGCCGAGTCCCCGGAAGGAGCCTGAGGACCGCGGAGATTCTTCCTGCCGCACGCGCGCTAGCCCCAAACCCTCATGCGTCCAGAGCTACCAGCGTCTATGACCATCACTGAGTGGCAGTCGTCCACATTTTAGGAACGTACAGCAGGGTCACAAATTTTTTAAACTGTCGCGTGGGTCATGCTGTCCCAGCCAGATCCAGTTCACCCTTCAGAGCCCAGATCAAGCCCCACTTAGTGAGCAAAGCCTGCTCCCGCCAGCTCGGCTTCCAGCGGTTCTCCTTTCGGATCAGTCCGACTACTGACCACCGGACGACAAGATGACTTATTTTCTTGCCTATCTTCTGCATTCCTTTTTTTCCCCCATAACATGACCCTAAGCGCCTTAGTAACTGGAGATTTTGTCTTCCAACTCCTCGTCACACCACCAATACTCAAAACATACTTGACCTCCACACCTGATCTTCAGGATCTGAGATGTTCGAGTGCATGATCTCCAAAGGACCACACGCTATTTCTAATGCTTTGGCACATATATGAAGGACTAATAAAAATCGGTTTAAAAGCCCTTGTTTTGACAATCAATTGTGTTCCTATGACAAACGCATTTATTTCCGCAACGTTTACCAAAATAAAATTCCCTCGGTGCTTTCCTTGGTTCATTTCAATTCAGCCAAGATTTAAGAGCCTGCTCTGTATAAGCACTAGAGTGACACAGGACAAATAACCTTCATCCTGTGTGACAATTCTGACCCACGAGCGGAAGGTGCCTTTGGGACCCCGGGTTGATGAATCATCAGAGACATCGTTTGCGTAATTAGTAATGTCTGCCACTGATGAGGAAACCCACGTAATCCATTTGCCACGTGGGCTTTAAGACCACGCACTGCCTTTCTGATAAAGTAACAGCTTGATTCTCTAGTGTATAAACAGAGCAAAGAGAATCTTCATATAAGGAAATGGAGCTGGACTGTGTCACCGGTCCGCTTGGCCTGCAAGACGCACCTTCTCCATGGGAACGGCTGGCCTGGCTCCCGGCTTGCTTTGCCTGCAGTATTCCGCGGCTCTGCCCTCTAGCTGCTGTGGCTCTAGCTTCTGCAGAAATGCTGTCCATACCACGCGGTATCCAGCACTACGGTAAATACTACACTTTTAAATTTCACTCCTCATACTCTGTCCTCGGGCTCCTGGTCCCCTGTAGTCCAGAACAGGACCTTGATTATTAACAGAGCTGGTCTCTTCTGTTGAGACTGCTTCCGCTCCCAGTGAACTTCAGTTCGTATCCACTACACAGCCGTACAAGCGACTCCAGCTCTAGCCAACGTACCAGGGCTTCCGTTCCGTTGTCCGGCGTCAAAGTGAAAGCATTGGCAAAAAAGCGAAGCTGAGGGAAAGAAAAGAAGCGTCATTCTGTGGCAGGGTAGAACAGAAGTATTATTCATTTATAAATTAAAAAGGATAACCTGCATTTCTCATCATAGGACATTTTTTAAGTACCGAAAGTGGAGAAAAAAGTCTAAAAAAGAAATATCACTTGGTCTCCACCACTCGGAGCCAACCACTTTTTCTCCTCTCTTTCTTATACCTGTCAGAATGGACGGGCACTTTTCCCCCAGGGCTCCCCAGGGCAAGAGAGAAACATATCCTACAAGCAGCATTTCCTAAGCTGTGCTGAAGGGATGCTGGTCCTCCAAGACGCTCAACACAAACACGCAAGAACACAGTTCTGTGGACACACAATGCACAACCATCCTCTTCGTGGGGACTTTTAACGCATCTGACCACATTGAGAGCTCGGAGAAATCCAGTTTAATATCACTTAACACCGGTTTCTCAAAGTGACGTCATCCTAGAAGTCACCCTAGAACTCTCGGGAGCTTCAGGGCGTGATCGGAGATACAGCCCCCTGCAGAGAAGCAGCAGCAGGGATAGCAAGTTGAAGGAAGCAGAGCTTACACATTGAGGATCCTCAAAAACCTCAAATGAAATGAAACTCTGCCACCTTCTGGTTCAACTAATTCTTTTTTTTAATTAATTAATTTTTTTAAAAATTTCTTTTTTTTTAAATTTCTTTTCAGTGTTCCAGAATTCATTGTTTATGCACCACACCCAGTGCTCCACGCAATCCGTGCCCTCCTTGATACCCACCACCAGGCTCACCCAACCTCCCACCCTCCTCCCCTCCAAAACCCTCAGTTTGTTTCTCAGAGTCCATAGCCCCTCATGGTTCATCTCCCCTCCAGGTTCCCCCAACTCCCTCCTCCTCTCCATCTCCCCGTGTCCTCCATGTTACTCCTTATGCTCCACAAGCAAGCGAAACCATATAATTGACTCTCTCTGCTCGACTTATTTCACTCAGTATAGTCTCCTCCAGTCCCGTCCATGTTGATACAAAAGTTGTTCATCCTTTCTGATGGAGGCATCATACTCCATAGTATAGATGGTTCAACTAATTCGTAAGCCAGTTCCCAACCCTTAAGCTCATCTGTTTGGTCCCCGGTCAAAGAGCTGGAGTGAACAAGTGTCCATCACTTACCAGCCATATGATGGGCAGCAGCAGAGTCCACAAAAAGGGAGGGAGAATTCCACAGGTCATATTGGTCACCATTGTCCCTGGGCACACCACGCTGGAATACAGACCCTGGCAGCACATGGAGAGCTGGAGTAAGATTCAGATTCAGCGAGTATGGACGCAGCCTGTCCAGGGGCTTGCGAATAAGGGAGATCTGCAAATGAGCCAGGAAGCTGGGGCATGAAGATTTATGTTCTGAGCTGTCCCTGAATCTGGGCAAACCATTTCAGAGAAGGAACCATGTCTGGAGGACTCGGGAGGAGAGGTGCTCAGGATGCAAAGATGAGTAAGACAAGAAATTCTCCAGAAACTCAAAGAATAAAGAATAACCCGGGTTGAAGCTGGTGGAGAAAAGGAGCATCTGGTTACTGGAGTTTGCCGGGTATTGGCTTAATTGAAGATCAGCTTATCGATCATGATAAGCACTTCAGATAAAAAAGACATCTACAATACAGTCTCTGCCTTCCAGAAGTTTCTGGTCTGGTAGAGAACAGACAGCTAAACCTAAAGCTTGTGTCTGCTCCCCTGCAGGTACAGAAACCGCACACTCCTGTCATGAGAGGTGAAGGGCTGCGTGTGGTTCCCCTCCCCCACACCTGGAGAGTTCTGCCTTAGCCCAGGACCTGCCAATTTAGAAAGTTCTGCCCTCGAAAGAGAGCCCAGTTAACACAGAGCCTGTGCTGCCAGGTGGGGTCTGTGTGGGCTTTACTCACCTTTGGGACACTGGGATTGGTCCTACTAGTTGACGACTTAATTCAGTTTTTACTACATTTTACCTTATGCAGCCATTGACCATTTTAACTCTACTTTTTATTACTTTTAATTTT
>ML104833.1:172926-254297 GCA_003697995.1 Taxidea taxus jeffersonii
TTTTTTTTTTTTTTTTTTAATGAAAATAGGAAGTACCAGCGTTACACGAACAGTTCACTGGGCAGAAAGCACCCTGAGCAGGAGAAGCTGGAGGATTTTTCTTCCTTTATCCCGGGCTGCAGAGGTGCTGTAGTACCGGACACATTACCCAATCCCAGGGGGTCCCCTTGATTTCCCAAAGGTCTCCTGAAGAGTTAAGAGCCTGGACTCATCCGAGAACAAATCTTCTCCCCAAGAGAGTTTTTTCCTCAGTGACAGCTAAGGAAGCTTGCTTATTCCGGGGGCCAGCTAGGAAGTTAGGGACTCTTCAGTCCTAAGTGAAGACATCTGTGACCTGAAATCCAGGGTCTCTGACACCTGTGACGTTCTGATGTGGAGCGACACAAGAAACAAAGAAGGAGGCAGCCTCATCCGAGAACCCGGTCCCCCCATACGTTGCAAGGCTCAGCTGTGACAGGCGACCTGAGCGCTGCTATGAGACGTGGACAAGAGGTGCTGATTCAACGCTAGCAGGTGGCCCGCACGGACCGGCAGCATTTCCAGGGACACAAGCCTTCAAGAGCATGTGGTTCTCTCTTCCTAAAAGCCGAGGAGAAAAAGCCGTGGGCTGAAAACCAATCATACAGGTTTTAGGAAGCAGCAGTATTAGCTAAATCTCTCTTTCTCGTAAAAGATGAAATCCCAAAGCTTCTGACAATTAAAAACTTAAGTGAAATCTCAGAGCATTTTATAAGAAGAGATGCTAATCCACTCTGACCTTGTCCCCAAAAGGAAGCTTCCAGAGAACAAGCAGTTGTGACAACTTTTGAAACATCTCAAGAAACCTCAGAAGGAGGCTAACCACTGGACCAACACACTGAACTCAAATAATAACAATAATAGAAATAATAAACGTAATGATGACGACAGCCAACATAAACACACACATGCACGGTGTAGACCACACGCCTTCCGTACGCACAAGACACCCACACACATGCACATACCCATGTACACCCACAGCACGCACATATGCACACACCACAAACCCAACCTCTGCCCATGTCCAGGCACGCCCCTACTCACTCACACTCACATGTGAACACGTGCGCGCGCACGCACACACACACACACACACACATTCTGAGAACGTGAGCTACTGTGAGTGCTTCACGCCATCTCCCTCTTCAACCCTCCCAACAAATCTGTGAAGCAGGCACTATTTTTATCCCTATTTTTCAGATGAGGAAACTGAGGCACTGGGAAGTGAAATAATCTGTCCAAGGATTCAAATCCAGTTCTAGGAGATGCTCTCAGCTTCTATTCTTAGAGAGGGTTTCAGGAGAGAGAGTTCTATGTGATAAGACGTCCGTTCCAGGATAAAGCCAGTCAAGACCATCACAGGAGGCTCTGTGTCTGACGTATCACCAGAGAAGGCCCCGAAAGGGCAGACAGCTTCTTGGTCATCTTTTTCTTTCTCCTTTCTCCTCAGCCCTAAGCCTGACCCAGTGCCCTAAACATGGTAGGTCTTCTGTAAATATTAGAGGAATTAAATTTCTCCACAGTCCCACACTCAAACAGCAGAGTTAAAGCAAACAAAGGAAAATGTGGTGGGAAAGACTAGAGATTTTCAGTGAAGGTCTTAGACCGGAGCAAGAGAGACATCCAGAGAGCAGAAGGCTCCAGACCAGAGGCCACAGGGAGCCGGCATGACCAGCAAGGGCTGCCTTCTCCAAAAAAAGACCCGTGAAATCTGGAGTCCTCAGAGAGAGCTCTCCATCTCACCAAAGACCACCACTACCCAGAGGGCTTTGTAACTACTGACGGTCTGTGACAAACACTGGGACACAGCATGGTTTAGTGGGAAAATTCCAAGCCACGGTCAGAGGGCCGCGGGCTCAACTCACCATTAACTAGTTGTGTGACCTCTGGGTAACCTCTCCAAAGTGTGGTGTCTCCACATGAAAATAGGAATACTCAGACCTACACTCACCGTGACAGGAAAGGCACTGAATGACACACACGTAAGGGGAACAGCCCCTCAGACATAGTACGTGCTTAACAGTAAGTACTGGCATTGTCAGTGGGGTTCTGTCCGTAAGTTAGAGCTCTTGAAGAGAAACAGAATGGTGAAGGAATCCCCATGTACCTAAAAGGTCAGGAGCTAATTATCTCTGCCCCAAAACTTTTATTCACACCAACTGTGATTATACATCTTCTCTTGTCCGCACAGCAATTCCGCTCAAGAAATGACACCACATCTTCTAAATGACAGTGGTTCATAGAGCGCCAGCCCTGTTCCTAGGAAGTCGGCAGAACTTGGGAAACCACCGCCCGGCCGCCTCTGCCTCACCGAGCCAGGCCTCACCCGCGGGTTGAAGTTCCGGTTCAGTGCCACACTCAGCAGGTCAATGGCGTATTTGGAGGAGCTGTAGGGCTCTTTGCCTCGGCGGTGCTGGATGTCCTCAAGGTGGAAATTAGCTCTCCTTGCATTGCGAGATGACGTCCAGATGAGCCGGGAAAGATGGTCGCTGTGACAGAGGAGAGGTTCCAGTTCCCGAATCTGAGTGAGATAAAAAAGGAACCACCAAATGGATGGAGGTCTACTGGAGGAGCACAGGAGGACAGCTGTAACACCACTGTGACTGGGAGTGTCATTGCTGGAGGGGCTACTCCAGACACACGACAGGAGAGGCTACAGCGACCCCCGCAGAGACCAGTTAGAGATCAGTATGAACGGACGTTTAGCTTCATGAAGACTTAGGTGCCCGTGGGTTACCATGCAAGTGTATCTCCCTGCTCTGTCGGCCTAGAAGCCACTGCTCCAGCAGCAGCAGCAAGCACCAGATCTTGGTCTCTAACACCATTGGCTGCTAAGAGGAGCCAGATCTTGGGGCACATGCGTGGCTCAGCCGGTTGAGCGTCTGACCATTGATTTAGGCTCAGGTTGTGATCACAGGGTCCTGGGATGGAGCCCTGCGACAGGTTCCAAGTGCGCAGGGAGTCTGCTTGAGGGTTCTCTCCCTGTCTTCCTCCCCCTGTTCAAGCTCTCTCTCTCTCTCTGTCTCTCTCTAAAATAAACAGATCTTTAAAAAAAAAAAAAAAGTGGAACCAGATCTCCTTAGGGAAATGGCAGATTCTAGGACTGGGGCAGGGTATATATCCAATGACCCTGGACCATCTTCTAGTGCCAGAAAGGACATGCTCAAAACAGAAAAGCACACCAATGAGGCTATCATCAGAGATATGCAGGATCCAATGCAAAGAGCCCCCAGTGGCAAACTGAAATAATCTGGGCAAGAAAATAAAGTAGTATTTGCATCTCAAAGTAGAAAATACACATCCACAAGCCCACAAGAATATAATAAGTGCTTTCTGCAGCTTTACTGAGGTATACTTGACCAAGAAATGTGGGGGAGAGCCGTAGATGCAGAACAGACGACTCTCTCTCGCAGAAAAATTCTAAATAATTTATGTAGCTAATCAACCCTGTGTCAAACACATCCCCTTCAGGGAGAGCTACACATAGTCCGTCTCTTCCAGAGAGTACAATATGGAAAGGGAGAGAAAAACAAAAGGAGACACTACGATGAAAACCTGACAAACACTACCTTGAGCCAGGTGACCAAAGAGAACGTCAATGCCGACAAGTCACAGTGGCAGCTCACACCAGGGATGTGATGTGACGAGAACGTCACCTCTGTGGTCCTCCCCCTGCAAACAAGACACTCAAGTCTAACCCTGAGAAGCACTTTGGACAAATCCCAACTGAGGACGAACAGCTCAGCCAGAATCCTCGAAACCACCAAGATGGTGAGAAACAAGGGAAGTCTGAGAAACCGCCCCAGCCAAGGGCAGCCCGATCAGATGGCTACTGTGTGTACTGCAGTATCCCAGGAGGGGTCCTAGAACTGACAAGGGGACATCAGGCAGAACGAAGAAAGGTGAATAAAGTTTGGACTTCCACTCACAATAAGATATCAGTATTGGTTCTCCGACTGCGATGAATAGTGTGGTAGAGAGAACTAGGGGTGGGAGGGAACACAGAACTCTCTGTACTAGCTTTGCCAAGATTCTGTCAACCTAAAGCTATGCTAAAACAAAAACCATATTAAAGAAAAATCTAGGAAAGTTCCCAGATGTGTTCCACATTTGCAATGAACAAGACAATCAAATGCAATCAAGATATAACTGATACACATGAGAATAAAGCAGTTACCTGGTTCCTGGACTATAATACTACACTGTGCTTGGGACGTCACAAAAACCACCTCTGCTCTTTATAACAGCCCTCAAAGTTTGGTCATGTTACACATAACCAAACTGGGGAGGGATGATCTGTTTATCCAACGCATTTAAACCTGAACCTAGAATCTAAGTCTGTGTTCCATAAGAAGTGGTAAGATTCTTAAACCTACCTGAAGACAGTGGGAAGCATTCTAAGCCTTCTGACGACTTTACTTGATAAATCCATTCCCAAACCCCTGCTGATATGCCTCCCTCTACCAGGATACACAAGGATAGGCCATGTCATCAGGACACCTGGGATCATCACACCCATGGCCACGACTCTCCTCTGCCATTCCCCCAACCCAGATGACTCAAATACCTGATCTTCCGAACAACTTAATTTTTAAACACTAGGCTGTCACAAAATTATAGTCTGGTAATAATTATCTTCTAGCATTAACAACTAATAATTCAAAAAGAAGGCAAAGAACGAGTATTATAAAAAGATAGAGGAAATATTAGATAATAGATCTGTGTAAAGGTATAAAGACCAAACAAGAATTCAATCCCGGGGCACCTGAATGGCTCAGTGGGTTAAGCCTCTGCTTCGGCTCGGGTCATGATCTCAGGGTCCTGGGATCGAGCCCCACATCGCAGCCTGCCCACCGGGGAGCCTGCTTTCCCCCTCTCTCTGCCTGCTTCTCTGCCTACTTGTGATCCCTCTGTCAAATAAATAAATATATTAAAAAAAAAATTCAATCCCATTTTAACTTTACATTTTAATTAACTTTTGTCATTGAAAAAGCGACACCATGTCACACTAAATAAATAGGACTAATGGTTGCAGAATGACACGCAAAGCTCCCCCTCATCCCTGATATCCTGGAACTGCACTTCATCAAGTCAACCAAAGCTCCTCATTTCATCTGTAACATTCTAGAAATATTATGTACATTTATACACACGACATAAAGACAGATCTTCTGTTTCCACAAATGAGATCACGCTACACATCCAGCACCCTGCTATTTCTTCTTCATAATAAAATACGAGAGGCTGTCCCGCGTAAGTGCAAAACATTTATCTCATTTCTTTTAGTGGGTCCATAATATTCCAACATTTGCCTACATCTTCATTTACTGTAAATACAGGCGAGAGCTCGAGGGAAATAAGGCTGAAGGTGGAGAAGAGTGGGGGCGAAGAGACAGGCACCAGAAACACCCAGCCTTGGAGTTCCTCCAGCACTGGGGAATGACAGGCCACAGCGACACGGTCGGGCACTACCTCCTCTAGACAGTAGAGCTGTCCTCGGGGATTACGCCCGAGCAAGGGCGCAGAATAGGCAAGAACAAGCGTCACATCTCTCACTCATTTACTCGTGTGCCTGGAGCTAGAACACATGGGACAGATGCCGAAGAATCAGAGATCAAGACAGTAAGACACGAATCACGGATTCTTGTTGAACAGAGGCCCCTGCCCACCCTCTATCCCATCTGGCACCAAGCCCAGCGTCAAAGACCGCTCCGAACAGGACCGGCACACTTCCTCACAAGTCTGTATATTGTTTCTGAAGGCCCCCGTGTGTTTCTTTCTCACTTTGTCTCTGCTCTCTAGAGTTGATGTCAAAAGGAAAAAAAGATGGTATTTCAATTGAATGCTTTAGGGAAGCGATGTTTTCGTGGAGTGCAGCGATGCCCCTATTTCAATACTCCAGGATTTCATGCTAGCCATGGATCTATGGGCTTAACAAACAGGCCTGGGACATGTCCATGCAAGCCTTTGGGATTACAGCATGAACAGGAGCTTCTTGAGCCCGAAGTCTTTTTACCAGAATAAAGTGGCCAAAGACGTTGGTTTCGAACACCTCCTGGAGCCCATCGGCAGTGACTTTGTCTTCCTGGGTCAGCAGTCCTTCAGCTGTGGAGAATATATGAATCACTTTTCTGAAACAGGAGAAGACAGTTGTATGCCTTTTAAAAGCGTCTTTAACTGAAGATATTGGAAAACACTCCCTGCTGCCCTGCCCTGCTCCAAAACTGCATTTTCCCTGCTCCTCCAAAAACACCCATTTCCCAGACTGTGTTCATGTGAAGATATAAATAAGATGCAAAAATGCTTCCTTTCCCCCAATTCAGGGAAGTGTTTACATTATAACTCACAGTAGCCACTGGGCCCTGACTCAAAACACCTGCTGCTAAAACTCGTTTCACCTTTTTGTGCATCAGGTCGCAAGTGAACTTCTCTGGGGAAGTAACAGCCACTGCAGGGAGAGAAAGCCTTCCTCTGTGCAAACGGATGCTTAACTGCCCAGGTCACACAGGTTTTTTTTTTTTTTTTTTTTTTTTTTCCTCTTTAACTGGGAATTTTTAAAGCACCAAACACAGCACATTAACTTGTGATTTGTTGTGAGATCCACTGAGTCGGTCAAGACGTGTGTGTGTGTGTGTGTGTGTGTGTGTGTTTAATGGAAGAAAAGTAAAACGAAAGTAGCACCATAGGAAGAGAGCAAATATCTACGTATAAGTATACTAAGTCGAAGATAGGATTTATTTCTCGCTGTAGGTTATGGGCAAACATTCTTGGCAGCCTGTGTTACTGTGTGTTGAGAATCTCCCAGGGGAGACCTTCGGTTCTGAGCACTGTCCCCACCTGGGGGCCAGCGCACCTGCTGCAGAGCTGGGAGTGCTGATCGCTCCAACAATCTCACTGACAACTCTGCCCAGCTCTGAAATGTTCCTGCTACGAGTCACATCCCAGCAGACCAGACATGGACCTTCCCAGGCATCTGGCCACTTGGGATGTCCCGGAGACCTAGAGTGACCTGAGATCCAGGACCTGCAGCACTCCCCACAAAACTCGGATGCACACTTCCTGTCTTTATCTCCTCCTCTGCCCCTCAGTCCCCTCACTTCACCTACCGAGGGTAAAACCAGGCAAAAACAAACAAACCACCGATGTCTTCCACTCGGTTCATCTAGAAGATGGACATTACCTTGAAAAGAGGCCAGAGAAAAGTGCTTTGATGTTTAGCTGTGGGTTGGGCATGATCCCAGCATTCAGATAAACATAGTCTAATCTCTGAAATCTGCAAGGAAAACACCAAGACAAGATTGTTTACCTTCTCTACAGCAACTGAAACAAAGAAAACCCACAAAGGACAGAAGATGCTTTCCGGAGGGGACACATGACACATGAGGGTCACACCACTTCTTTCTCAACGCTGTTTCTTCAGCCACAGTAAATATTTGAGTACTCTTTCCTTGACAGTGGCTTCAAACAGAATTTGGGAAACTGCAATGGGTTTTGAAGTTAAATCCTTCCAGATCAAGACTCCTTCTGGCAGGGGCACCTCACCTCCGTGCACCCTCCCACGTCACAGCCCCGCTGCCTTAAGTTCCTGCTAAGTGACCTAATATACTAAATACAGAGTTACTAAGTTTGTGATGACAAATATCTTGGAACTCTGAAGACAACTGAGAATAGTTAATACTATGAATGTTACAACCAAAAATCTTGAAAGTCATTGTACCGGAAAGGGCTATTCTATTTTTTTAAATTAATTAATTAACGTACAGTGTATTCTTAGTTGCAGAAGTAGAGGTCAGTGATTCCTCAGTCTTATGTAACACATGCTCATTCCATCCCGTGCCCTCCTTAATGTCCATCACCCAGTTACCCCAGTCTCCCACCCCTCCAGCAACCCTCAGTTTGTTTCCTATGATTAAGAGTCTCTTACAGTTTGCCTCCCTCTCCGATTTCATCTTGTTTTATTTTTTCCTCTCTTCCCCTATGACACTATTTTGTTTCTTAAATTCCGCATATGAGTAAGATCATATGGTATTTGTCTTTCTCTGATTTACTTGGCTCAGCATAATACCCTCTAGCTCCATCCACGTCATTACAGATGGCAAGATTTCATTCTTTTTGATGGCTGAGTAGTATTCCTCTGTGTGTGTGTGTGTGTGTGTGTGTATCTACACACACACACACACACATCCTCTTCATTGATTTATCTGTCAGTGGACATCTGGGCCCTTTCCACAGCTGGGCTCTTGCAGACATCGCTGCTATAAACACTGGTGTGGAATTATTCTTAGAGAATGTATTGTCAGCCCTAAGGGGTGACTGTGGAAGCAGCTGAAGCATCAGCACCACCCCTGGTCTTTGGCTACTGAACTCAATAGCCTGGTATGACCAGGACCCCATGATCTCCTGCGGCAGGGCACAGCTTACAAGCTATGAAAGAACGTAAACCTCAATCCCCCTTCCTGCCTCAGGGGACTGCTAGCGAAAACATCCCGCTCCCCCTTTCCCCACACCTGCCTCCCTGCGCGCCTACATATAGGGAAAGGTGCAGGCCTACTTCATGTCTTCAGGATGACCGCTGTTCCTTTATACCCCTTTCCCATGCTTTGACGCATCTGTCCTTGCTGTTCTAATTAAAAACAAAAGCAAAAACAAAAGCCACGCACAGAAGCCAGCCTGGGCTGCTCTCGCTCACAGACGCAGTCCTGCACGCCCCCTCAGATTGTCGTCTGAGGACTTTATTTCAGTGCATGATGACAACTGGGGTGCACGTGCCCCTTCGGATCACTGCATTGGTATCTTTGGGGTAAATACCCAGTAGGGCTATGGCTGGGTCATACTGGCAACTTTTTGAGGAACCTCTGTACTGTTTTCCAGAGTAGCTGCACCAGCTTGCGCGCCCATCAACGGTGGAAATTTTTTTTCTCCGCATCCTCGTCAACATCTGTCTTTTCCCAACTGTTGATTTTAGCCGTGCTGACAGTGCGAGGTGGTATCTCACTGAGATTTTGATTTGTATCTCCCTGATGCCGAGTGACATGGAGCATTTTTTCACGTGTCTATAGGCCTGGAAGGAGCTATCTTAAGGTTCTTTTCTGCTAAATGAGGAAATATAGCTAAATCGATACAAAACAGAAAGAACTGGTTGAGAAGGTTCGGGGGAAGGAATGCCTGAAGCCTGATTTGAGATCAAAACTTCTGTACTGACTCCAGGGTCTCTAACTCAGTAAGGAGATTTCTTGTGCAGCTTCGTAGACTTGGAAACTCAAGGTTAGAGAAGAGCAGGGCATATGGAACCAGAAAACCTCCTCAGTTTTTCAGAAAGATGTTGTGGCAGAAAATTCTAGGAGACATGACATTTCACAGGAGGTGAAAGCTGAAACTAGATGAGTGGGATGAAAAAAACCAGCTTTATCTTCGCTCTGTAACTTGTGCATTTGGAATAGGGAGAGGCAAATGGGCTAGCAATCCCCAAACATAAAACACAGAACTGTATTCTGCAGCAAATGTCTTTACCAAAAAGACCTTCTGTGTTTCTACTGTACTTCATTTTACTGTCCAAGGAAATAAAGCAACTCTTGTTTCTTAAGGACCTCAATTACAAAAACGTTTGAAGGGGCACCTGGGTGGCTCAGTTGGTTGGGTGACTGCCTTCGGCTCATGATCTTGGTCATGATCTTGGAGTCTCAGGATTGAGTCCCACATTGGGTTGCCTGCTCTGCAGGGAGTCTGCTTCTCCCTCTGACCTTCTCCCCCTCATGCTCTCGCTCTCTCTCAAATAAATAAAGAAAATCTTAACAAAAAAGTTTTAAAATTAATTATTCTGCATATCCTTAGGGCTGAATATGGACTAGTATGGGGCTCCCCACCTTTTTGGATCATAAATTCCTCCTAGAATTTAAAAATAAAAATGAAGCATGTCCTCTTTCCCCAGAAAAAAAATGCATTGTGCACCTATATGCAATTTTGTGTACACTTTCCAGGGAGCTGTACATCCAAGGACTCTATTCCTTCCTATACCAAGTATTTCTCAAATGCCTATTACATGCCAATTGCCATGCAGATGTGAACAAATCTCTGTGGGCCTGGGGGGGTGGAAATCTCTGAAGAAAAAGGGTGCAGAGGTGGGTTCTCAGACCAACCCAACCAACATCAAGTCCTACAACATTCTTAGGCACCTGTGCAACTTACTTAACGAAGTTGTTACATAGAGGAGAGATGCAAAAACTGTATTCAGAAAGGAGTTACCATAATGTCCACACAACTAACCACACATCAAGGTGTACTCAAATTAATCCTCATGAAATAATCACCATTATGACTGAGCCTGAAAATGTGCTCCTGAGACACCACAGGTCACTCCGTACAGATCTCGCCAGCATAATGTCTTTCACCGCACCTGTGTCTTTTTAGGTTTTCTTCTTTCTCATTCTGTTCACTGCTGTCTCATGCAATCACGCGAGAGAACACCCGTCACCCAGAAGCGTACCTTCGCTTGAGCTCCCCAGCGGCCCGCATGACTGACTGGAGGCTGCAGACATCCACCTGCACGACGCTGACCTCGGCGGCGGGGTGAGAGGCCAGCAGCGCCCCGCGGACAGCTTCCGCCTTGACCACGTTCCTGCACGCCAGACACACGTGCAGCTCATCGTCCTCCTCCAGCAGCCGCTTGCAGAGTGCGAGGCCAACGCCACTGCCAGGACAATTGGGAGACAGAAATGCGTTCGTTCAGATGGTGCCACACAGGAGGCATTGCTCTCTGGTTCAGAAAACTGCCTTTGTCAACATGAGCTCCCATGAGGAGCCCCAGCAGAGGAAAAAAGACTCAAAAATTGCAAAGAAGAAGAGACGACCCCCGCCAAACTTGAATAGTCAGGTACTCGCTCAGGAAGCTGTCCAGTTTGCTTTTCTCCCATTTTGCAAAAGCCTGAACACACAAATGAGCGCACTGCACATGGGAGCTGACTTTTCATCCAGCAGTTTGCATTCTGTACTGGCTAGGGCACCTGTGAAAGGGAGTCAGGGTATCACCAGCGAGAGCTGAGAAGAGCATCGTACTAGCCGTTCTCCGTGTGTCTGTTTTGCTTTGGTGTCTCCGTCCCTCAAGGGCAAGGGCTCTACTGCCCATTGGTATCACTGCCACCATCCAGAGCTTGCAAAACCCCCATAAGGAGCGGATGGATCTTTCAGTAACAGCACGAGCCAAGTTCCTCTCAACCACTCTGGTCGCATAACCCGCAGGAAGAGAACAAACTCCACAGCAGCAGGTAAGAAGAGGAAACCTTAGATGGGCCCCAGGAAAGAGCAGGAGGATGAGGGCACAAGTCAAAGGCAGATAAACTACTTCCGAAACGGCATTTGAAACCGCACAGTAACTAAGGATGCCACTCGGACGGTGGGGCTGAGCGCAACCAGAGCCCGGGGCCTTGCCGACAGAGCACCAAATATGTTTACATTTATGCCTCCTCACTGGAGCACAGCAGGTCTTTCCAATAAATAGCCAAGCGCATACATCACCATATACACAAAAGAAAGAAACACAAAAACAGTTGTGCCTCGTTGACAAGACTCCAGCTCAGGAAGCACCTTGCCGACTGCTGAGGGCACTCACACACCCCTGCCGCCCTGGCTGGGCTAATGCAGAGGTGACCAGGGCACGGAAAGGGGACGATTTTAGGTGACATTTGACATGTCTCAAAACCTCCCAGTGCAACAGGCAGAAGAATGGCTTGGTTGGCGTCATCCTCCCCACATTCAAGGAGTGCGGATGAGAAGTAAGAGCTGGGGTCAGAAGAGGCCAAGGGTCCACGGGTCCAAGTGAGCCCTGGGGTCACTGGAACTGGCGGTAAAGGCTGTTTGCGCTCCTGCCACGCCTCACCAGGCAGAGCGATGCTTTTTAAGAGCGAGTCTAGGTGTCTCTGCTCCGGGTGGGAGGACACCTCCGCCCCCCACCCCCGGCCCGCCCCACTGCTCACGGCTGTTGAAACTTATCTGGGCGCAAAGTCCTGCACGGACGCGGCGCCCGGAGCACACCGTGGTGGCGACGCTAGGCGCCGGGCACTGAGGTCCACCCGGGCCAGCCGGCGGAGGCGGGGTGCGCGTGGGAAGCGCCCTGGTCCCAGGTCCCAACAGGACCCCCGCGACGCTCCAGCTTGCCTTTCCGCCGTCACGTTAAATTCCGGCGCGGGTTACTGAGCGGCTCGGGCCGGCGGGGACCCGGGGACAGAGGGACCGGGGCTCGCGCGAGGCCCCGCCGGGCAAGGCCGGGGACGCGCCCTCCCGGGGACGGGCGCCGGCGGTGGCCCGGCCCTGTACTTCCTGCTCCCCGCGACCCCTGACCCGCCGCCGCGGCCGCCCAAGACGCCTCACCTGCTGGCCCCGGTGACCAACACCACTTTCCGCATGGTCTGCTCCCCCCGCCGAGCCGCGCAGCCGCGAGCCGCCAGCGCCTCCCGAGCACAGCAGTCCGGCCGGCCGCCGCGGCCACGCCCACGTCCACGCCGCCGCTGTCCAATCAGAGCCCGGCGGGCCCCGCCTCCTTGCGTCATCGACTCCGCGCTGGGCCCTCCAATCGCCGCACGCGGTGCGCTCCCGGAGCTGGGGGCGGGGGGGTGGGGTGAGGTAGGCCGAGGGGCGGGGCCGGGCCCGAGCCAATCCGGACTCGTCCCCAGGCGGCGCACGAGTGCGGGAGGACCGGCCTCGCTCCTTCAGAGCCTGCGGGTTGCCCGGGGTGGGGGGAGGGGGGAGGGTTCCACCAAAGAAGGACTTGGGTGCAGAATCCTGACACGCAGGGGCTCTCAGCCTGCCACTCTGTTGCAGGAAGGCCTCAGGATAGTTGCACAAGAACGCCTTAATTTTAGAGGCAGGTTTTGGGTCTAGGAGTTAAAGTTTGGGTATTATCATCTACTTTGTTTTTTACTTCTTTTTGGAAGTGCAGCTTCAGGCACTGTGTCCCTTTACAGACCAGCTTCTGATCCCAGACCTGCTCTTTCTCTTTAAAAAATCATCTTTGGAAAAATGAGCATTGCTTTCATTAAAAAATTGTATGTAGAATCTTGCATGAAATACCAATTTTCAAAATTTGGAATGTGGTATGAATCAGAGTATCTAAGAACTTCAGAGAACATGGTGAGCTGTGTACTGTAAGCTCCTACTTCAGTGTTCCTCCAACTCAGTGGTAAAGGACCCGTTTTGGTTTTCCAAGCCAACCCAGATGGGTACTTTTGGAAAATACAGTAACAATGCATTTTAGAAAAATGAAATAAAAAGCAAAGGATACAAAATAAAGTCCCCAATATTTATTATTAGATACAACACAGAATATTCTGCCAAACTGCTATGAAAGTTTCTGAGGCTTACTCTAGGTTTCTGTATGTATCTTGTATTGGTAACAAGGTGACCATCACTAGTCTAGGTTCACACTAAGTAACTCCACACCTCATGTGCCTAAGTCTAGGGAACATACTTTAATCTACTTCATGGCCTCTTTCAAAGTTTCAATTATTTATGCACAGCAATGATCCCTGAGCAATGTGAGACTGATATAATTTATACTGGCTTTTGAAATCATAGAGGTCTTGATTAATTGATAAGGTAACAGCACTCCAACTTGCCTCGAGTTTATGCACTCCTTGCTTCCACCCTTGGTCTGCAACAGAATAATCTACTTTTCCTTGAGATTTGCAGACCACTGGCCTTAAGGAGTGAAGAAGCAAACTTTCCCAGAAGATAAGGTCTGACTACATTTAGAAATAGCTGCCACGGATACCAACCAGCATGTCTGTTCGGGGTCATGTCAACATATGACTAACAGCCTGGGCACCTGCTTCTCCTCCATGCAGCCACCCCCGCTTATCCCATGCCTTCTCCTTTAAAACTTTCCACCTTCACCCAAATGGGGAAGATGGTCTTTGAGAAGCTACTCCACCACCTTCCCAGGTTGCCAGCTTCCTGAATAAAGCAACCTTTGCTTCCCCACCATCACTTGTCTCTCGAGTGTTGATTTCCAGGGGCAAGCAGCCAAACCTGAGTTCAGAACTGGTTCTCTGTCCAGGAACCATATCAACTAGTTTAGTAATACTTTATCTTATACCAATAAAATTATATTCAAAAATTAATTCCAATTATTTGCATATTAGTTTCCTAAATCATTCAAACATCTTTAGTGTTATCTGGGTGGAACTCAGCTCCTACCCTTCTGCCATTTTCAATTATTCTAAAGAGACCACATTTTAACAATATTTTCTGGGAGTCCTAGAATAAAATTAACCCCAATCTTTACAGTTGAGACCCAAAGTTTCCTTTTAAGGTGTCCTAGGGCTCAGAAGTGGCATGTAGAAGGAATACGAGTTGTGGGGTTGTCCTGTGAAAAACTCATTCCTACATAGAAGGGGGAGGGCCCAGGCTCTGGAGATTCAGCATCCTCACAATTTGGGGATGCCAGCCAGTACAGGACCCACTGTGAGTTAAGTGAAGACAGGACGACGAGAGCGGCTGTCTCCTACTCGTGTGATATCCATCCAGTCCAAGTTAGGAACCTTGCTCTTTGCTTCCCTCTTTCTATACAGGTTGGACCTTTCAAGTTTCTGTAACCTTCCCAGGATGAGTGAACCACTAGAGGTGCCAGAGAGACCAGGAGAACAGAAATCTGTTGAAACCGTTGGCATTAAATTTTATATTTTAAAAATATTTAATCACATGTAAGACACCTCAGCAATGGTTATAATTATAGTTTAGTGATAGGTGAGTAAGTATGGCTTTCATCGAACCAAACTAGTCATCTTGAGTTTATACTGTTCATGGGCTGTTTTCCTGGAAACCAGAAGAAGAACCTGGTTACACAACAATCCATTTAACCCTGGTAAACCTTGGCCCCTTGGACAGAATCATAAATGGAGCACTCCTACCTTTGACTACTTGCTACCTTATAAAATAAGCTTGCCTCTACTCTAAATGCAGAAACCCATCTCTGGTTCCTTTGCTGGTGTCTGAAACAGTCCTTAGGTATGCAGAGATGAGCAAAGGTACCTTTAGCACCTGGGATAGAGCTCTATTCGGGGTGTTTAGAAACCTCTCCAGAACGGACTTGCCTCTGGTTTAAAAACAGGGGCAAGAGAACAGCTGCCAAGGGCCCCCATAGCTCTTCACGTGGGTATCTTTTATCCTGCTCCTCTGCAAATCACTATTCCTTCAGCCTGGCCCAAACCTACTCCGAGAGAGGGATTTTACTCATTTCACTCCATAGGAAGAGATATATATGTTGCTTATACATAAGGAGTTACTGGGTGCCTCTCAAGGACCAGAAGGTAAGTGTGTATACTTCTTTTTCAAATACAAAATGAACATAAAATTCTAAGTGGCAACAAATCAGTAACAAATTACATGCTCCGATAAATGCATAGCCTATAGTGTAATGCAATGGTGTACAAGTACACCTTGTACAAGCTTGACAACAGTGTTGACAATATAACTGTATCTCTGAGTATCTCTGCTGTTCCTGTCTACTTTTTTCTCCTTTGCCTCCAGCCCCACTCCCATCGCACAGATACTTGAATCCCTGGCCTTTAGCCCCCGAATCAACCCAAGTACTCTGAGGGTCAGAGTGTGCCTTCGTGAATTATTTTTGTCCTCTGAGTATTCTCTGAGAATTTGTACCTGTTCCCTTATCTATCATAGCTGTTGCTGAAAAAATATGTAGTTATTCAGAAAAATAAAAGTATAAATATATTCTTCAGAGACCAAGGAAGAAGCACGTTTTTTTCTTTGGGGAAGATGGTGGTTCATCTGAATGTCTCTTACGGAGACCAAGTCTGTATTCTGGCTGTTCAGAGTTCTTGTTGCTTTTTGTATGCCTGTGTGGTCCTTGAGCCACATGACATGTGGATTTAGAAGAGATTTCTATGTGTCAAACAAGACCACTTCGCAGCAACAACAATAAAGCATCTGCAATTAATTCTGGACTGGCTTCTCCAGAACTACTGTGACAGCCCAGAATCCCAATCTCAAGTTTGGATGTGCCAGAGACCAAGATGTTTTTCCTCCAATGGACAGTCAAGCAATATGCGACAGGCCTGTGTCGTAACCGTCTGTTGGATATCCCCCTACAAACAGGCACGCCCACCATGCACACCGCATACTTCTCTGGCTCCGTCCCGGGGCCCCATCCGGTGCCCAGAAAGACTGTAAGATAACCAAGCCCAGAACTGGTGCTGTTGACACAGAAAGAAGGATCCATCAGTAGCATATTTCTTTAATCAATGTTATTTACAATTTATCATCTGACAGACTTACAGAGAATAAATAAAGAAAAGAAAATATACAATGGGTATCTGGTTTCTTTTTCTAATACAGAGAACTTTTACGTATTCTATTTGGGGATGACTATGATAGTTTCAAGCGGAGATCAATCAGTTTGCTCTACCCCTTGAGAAGACACATTGTCCTGCAAAGCCTACGAAACGAGGCCCAGAGATTCCTTCCTCACAGGAAGAGTGAGCCATGTTGGTTCATAAACTCGATCCTCAGAAAAAGTTAGCAGATAGCAGGGTAGAAGAACAGGATGTCATGAGTAGTAAAGGACATAAAATGAACAGGCTGGATTACAAACTCTTGAGTGTGTTTGCAGGAATCCTACCCAATTCCAACTATTTCTAAGCCTCTTTTCAAGAAAACAGGTGATTGCCTCATCGCACTGTGCTTTCTCTTGAGTCTCTTTGCAAATTCTTCCCTCATATGCTTTTGGGAATGTGGGTTAGACAGGCTAGCTGGGGACTCTGATCCTTTTCCTTTAGGAGTTCTTGACAGGTGTCTGCTGGAGAAACCAGAAAGCTTGTTTCAAAATAGGCTGGGTTTGGGGCCAGAGTCCCTCCCTGCTCTTGACGGGGTGCCTTGAAGAGAACTGCCTTGCACTGCCATCTAACTACCCCAAAGAATGGTATAGATCTCCATAGATCTATCCCATCCTTAGAAAATACACGAATGGAGAATGTACTACACCAGGTACGAGCCTGGGCACTTTTCTCTCTTTCTTCGTTGGAAAATAAACTCTCTGCCTTATAGCAAAGCAGTTCTCCCTAAATTCATCCCAGTTATGCTGGGTGACAAGTTTCGGTTTCTGTGTTTTGTTCATTCCAAAAACAACACTTGGCGAATATTTGTTCAGTGCTCACTATGTGCTTGGAACATGACATGCGGGAGGCAGTGTGAACCCAGTGGCTGTCCTGTAACCCACAAATAGGGCAGTGAAAGATACCATCACAAAACTCACAGCTGTTTCAACTCCCTACCCTCAGGTTATTTCTGTGTTTACATTTAATTTGGACCCATACTGCTGTTATTCCACTTAAGAATGGATATTTAGGCAAATGAAATGTCTCTACCATTCTGACCTTTGTGTTTCATCACACACTAAAGGACTCTATGCCATTGTACTCTATTCCTTCCACAAGCCAGCCCTGATGCCATTAACTAAGTGCCACCCAGCTCTTGACCAAAATACTGGTTTTTACCCTACATCCCCTGCCTGACACCATTACAAACCCTACTCACTTATAGGAACCGCAGGAACCATCCAGAATGCCCCACACCTGATTCTCTTGTCAGCAAGATCCGTGCAGATCTCACTGTCCCTTAGAAGGATTTTATGTTTCCAAAATCCTTCTAAGTTGTTCCTGGATTGTTGCAGATGCTAAATAGCCAAACTAGTCAGAAAATGTGGAAGCAGCCTAGGCAGGATAGTGCTCATTGATAAAGGAACAGATTAATTTGTTATATTCTCTTAAGAATTTTGTAGAATCGTATCCAGATAGCGTTTTTCCTGCTGCATCCAAGCAAGGCCAGGTTACAAATCAGAAAGGGATGGGGTATCCAGAAACTAAATAAATACATGTTAAAAACAACAACAACAGTAAAATCTGAGTAAGGTCTGTAGTCTAGTTGATAGTATTACAAATGCGTACCTTCTGGGTTTGAAAATAGACAATGGTTATGGAAGATGTTATCAATGGGGAAAGCCTGGTGTTAGGGTAAAACTACTATTTTCCCAACTTCTTGTGAGTCTTAAAAGTATTTCAAAATAACAAATTGAAAAAAGAAGATACGGCAAGTAAATAATTACCCACCACTTGTCTGCCACCAAGCAATACAGCTAATTGTGCCAGAGAACTCAAAATGCCAGCAATCCAATCACCGTTAACCATTTTGGTCTCTTTCCATCTTGATTCAGCATTCCAAGACATTTACCAAGTGGAAAAGACATTCATCTGTTTCTATAAAAATGTTAAATTTCAATTCAGAAGGATTTCCCAGCATAGATCAGGATCTGCAACTTCCAGAAATATTTAGAGACCTACCATATGCTCTGCCAGAAGTCAGAGGTCTTACTGAAGAGAACAAGATGGCAGGTATATAAATTCAAGTTCAGATCAAAGATTAATAGCCATATGTTGGAGTAATCTAAGCCCTAACTGTAAGTTTTTTCTTTTTTTTTTTTTTTCAGTTTTGGGCAAAACAGATGCTGTTCTGTTTTAGAATATTTCCTTGGAACATCTTCATCTCTCCCTCTTGCAGACACACCCCTTCTTCTGTTCCCATTACTCAAAACACATGGCTTAGCCCCACATCATGGCTTTCTTGTGGGAAGTCTGGATGGGACTAGAAAAACACATGGTTCCAACGTGGCACATACCTCTTTGCATAGATATCAAACAAGACTTAGTCTTGTCTAACTTCAGCCTGGGGGCCCCTCAAAACCAAGGAAGACCCCTCCCTGATGGTTGCTTATGTGTTTCTGTTAGGACTTGCTCTTCCTGAAGACTCTGAAAAGCTCCCCTTCTTTTCATACGTGGCACCTGCCTTTTCATTTCTTAATAAATACTTCCATAATCTCTATCATCCAGAATTCCTTTCTCTATTGTGTTATCCTTTATCTTCAAGACACTTGCTTTTCTGCCCTCCCTCGGACCTCTCTTCAGAGAGGCGCTCTCCTGCTTCGGCACAGATTGTGGCACCTGTTCCTACCTCCCTGCCCTGCCCTGTGTCCTGTACCCTCCCTTACCTCTTTTTGTGTCGCCTCCTCTCTGGTCCCCCCACCCGCCTCCCCCACTCAGCCACATGCACTTCCATTGCTTCATTTTTGATGCCACTTCCGTACAATGCTCATTGTCACACTGTCTTGTGCACTTGCAAGTGACCTTTCCACAGCACGAAAACCACATTCTCTACCCAGTGCCCCTTCCCACTCCAGATCTCGCCCGATCACATCTGTGTCCAGACAGCACATCAAGATGTAGACCTAGTGGTCAGCCCATTCACCACAAAAGTAAAAATTTAAATCTGCCATTCCACAAACACAATCTGGACATAAACTATTTCATGTGTGTCATGAAGAGGATGACTCACTACACACTAGCAGTGTATAGTGTGTAGTAGCCCCGTGGTTGGCTGTCCCTTTTCCTATGTCCCTTTCAAAAACTCCCCAGCTACATTCTTCTCATCGAGGTTGGAGCTACCACTAAATTGAATGTACTAATCCTTCACCGTGTCCTCTATTGGGTCTCTTGGGTCTGTGCAGCGAGGCTCTGTGGGTCTGACCAGGCTAGACGCTAGACCTGTGTCTATGACAGAGGAGGCTCAAAGCCGAAAAATGTGTGTCCTCTTCCCAGGAGAGGGTCACTGGACGGGACAACGCTTGCTTGCCAGCCACTAGAAACAGATCACCCTGTGACTCAAGGCCAGGAAAATCCAGACACATTAAGTTGATTTTCAATATGATTTTTTTTATATGGGATGATGGAATGCAGTGAGTTGAGGCAGAAAGGGAAAAAGAAAGAAGTGGAGAGATGAAGCAAAGATGGGAAAATGATGTTATCTTCTCTTGCCACACAAGACATCGTGGGCATGGTGTGCATGGAGCCCTGCCAGAAGCGGGCAGATGGAGAATAGGCTGTCATCCCTGATTTCAAGGCCCTTTGATCCTACTGCAGTGAGGTGATGAAGTTTACCCGTCTCTGGGACAGGGGCAGGGGGTGCCCAGATGAAACACTACTTCTGGATGGGTCTGTGAGGGAGTTCCAGATGATGTCAGCATTTGAATGGTGCATTGAGTGAAACACGTTGCCCTCTCCCCTGTGTGTGTGTGGGGGGGGGGGCTCATCAAATCCCCTGAGAGCAGGGGGAAATAGATGAAAAAAGATGGAAGACGGGGGAATTCACGCTCTCTGCCTGACCGCTGAGCTAGAACATCTCCAGCCCTCTGTTTCTCAAAAACTTTCCCGGGTCTCCAGCTAGCAGGAGGCAGATAGTGAGACCCTGAAGCCCCATAACCACGTGGGCCAGTCCCTTATAATAAGTTCTATATATCTAGGTATAGATATCCAATGGGTCTGTTTCTCTAGAGAGCTCTCTAATACATGAAGTTGTCCCTGGTCCCGAGGGCAGAGCATAGGGGATAAGGACATGTCTGGCCCCACACATGCGAACTGAGATTGGGTCTGTGGAAATGCCTGGCGACACTTCAGAGCACTGCACCCGTGGCAGCTGTGACCGTTACTTTACAGTAAGTTTCCTGCATGATTCCTCCTGACCACGATTTTCAGAGCAGGAGAGGACCAGATAAGGGAATCTATATCAACTGTCCATCCAGTTATCCAACCAGCCCTGCAGGTATCAGGATGGGAGAGGCTTTAAGACCCTCTAATCCAACGTCCTCATCTTACGGAGAGGGAAATGGGCATCCAGAAAGGTGAAGTGACTTATCCAAGGTGACACGCTGGGCCTGGGGCAGAGTAGGACCAAGTTCCAAACTAATGCTCTTCTGACTCCCAAGCCTACAGTCTCCACAGAATTAGTCCCGGGAAAGGCTGGAGCACAGAGTCAAAGGACAGCAATGGGGGCAGGTATATGCCAGGGTCACAAGACCATCTGGGGATTTGGGAAGTTCACTTCTGCAGTAGCCTGGAGCACTGCTGAAGGCTAACCAAGGGAGAACAGTCAAGTCCCTGAGCGACTGTGCACAAGGGTGACCAGGAGAGGGCTCCAGCAGCAGTCCCAAGGAAGGACAACTCAAGACTCTTTCTTCTGAGCTGGGGAAGTTTTTCTGTAAGGTTTTCTGATTTCTCCTCAGCAGGAACAGAGAGGCCTCCTTTCCTTCTTCCCACTAAATCTGAGCCGTTGTGGATCACAGAGCTCCCAGTCTGTTCTGAGGGGACTCATTTGACAACGTATCAGTCTCCATGAGTTCTGAGCCCAGACCTTCCCGATTTCCCTTCTGCTGCCCACATCTCCCCCGAGTGTGTGCAAAGCAGGAACAGGGAATGACCTCTCTATTGTACTCACCCCGTGTCTCTCTGAAATCAAGGACTCTTAGGGAGAAAAAGACATTAAATGCCATCTCATATGACCTTGTGTTTGAAAGCCTACATCTGAAGCTCTTTGGGGACAAAGGACTCCCCTCCCCGCCCCTGCCCTCTGGAGGTGGCCCGACCGCCCTGTGTGTTCTGCAGGCTAGGCTTTCTCGAATAAGGAATGGAAGTCCATCTGCTTGTAACTTTCCCTCCTTGGCCCTCCTTGGTCAACATTCTGCAAACACGCAGATCTACTCCCTCTTACACATGGCCTTCAGAGAGCGATCCTCTAGGGGATACATCCGCCAAAAGAGCTAGAAGATTTAGAGAAGATGACCCTAAAGGCCCATGATCCAGACATCAAAACGCCAGACTTCATGGATTCAAAACCATGGTCTAAGCGAAACACACACCTGGAAACGTCTGAACAAGAAGAGGACCTTCAGCAGAAATCACAGGTGAATAGCACACCTATTGCCTGTCCCCCACAGACCTCGTTTCCCATGTCCATTCTCTGTTCAAGAATCCTTCTGTGCACAAGGTACATTTTTGGGCAAGTGACAATTCCCCTTCAAATAGCCTTGTGACAGACATTCTTTCTTGTGCATGTCCTCGGTATCGTCTACGCAAATAGACTGCACAGACCTTACCCCTGACCCCTGCCCACGAATGAACGAAACACCCACTCCGAGAAGCAGGGGTTTTTCAAGCACGTATCACCTGCTTTGACAGGAGAGGGAAGCGCAGAGGGTAGGACACATCCAGAGGGCCAAATTAGGAAACCAAGAAATCCATGACCAGAGGCTGAATACCAACCATTCCATCCTATTCTCCACACTTACCAAGTGTTTTCCCTAAGCCTCAACGTGTTCCCTAAGATGTTAGTATTCTTCAAGTTTTTCTTTCTGAAAATACGTTTTAAAAGCTGACATGGGAAAATATTGTAGCATCCGCACATTTATAAACATAGCATATTTAACCTTTATAAATTATCTAAATTGTCTAGCCTGCTATCCAACACTTTGGTATATTAAGAAAGATTTCTTTACTAGATTTTATCTGCCCTAGGCTTTTTTTTTTTTTTGCGTTTTTTAGTTCTTTAATGTAAAAAAAAAAAAAAAGAGTATATATGGGTCGGGGTAGAGAGTGAGGGAGCGGAGTGAAGGGAGCCCAGGGACCGAGAGAGAGAAGCCAACAAGCCTCCATCTCCCGAGCCCATTCAATGTCCGGATGGAGTGGCTTAGGCGTGGGTGAGTGAGTGGTAGGTCTCGAGAGAAGGACCTGGGCCATCAGAAAGTCGCCAGGCAGTGACAGCATCATTCGTCCCCTTGCTGAAGGAGCAGAAGGTGGATTTCCTGGAACGAAGGACGGTGCTTGGTGTCTCTTCTCCAGCAGCTGAGCATCAGCTTGTACACAGAGTCCGGGCACATGGCAGGCTGTGGGAGGTATGTCTTGGAAAACAAAAGTCCACAAAAATCCAGACTGTTAAGAAGGGCAAAAAGAAGTGTAGCTGCATTGTGGTTTTATCTGCCCCCCCCACCGCCCCGCCCCGCAGCGTAAGCTTGATAACTGAAACAGGTGTGGTGTCTGTCTTTCCCACTCCCAGCTGGATCCCTGTCCCCTTCCCCTGTGCCTCATTGTCTAGACCAGGATCTCCTGATGGACCACACTGAGGTCCCTACCACCATGCAAAATATGAACCTGAAGCAGAATGAGGCCTCAGGCTGGAAAACACGTGGCTGGACCACGAAACCCTCTGCTTATGACCCATGCATGTTGAGGTTGATCTTGGCCGAGCCAATCATGGTGGGGAGGGGGCGGCAAGTGTGTTTCTTGTCTCAGCTCCTCCCCTGGAATAGGACCCTAGCCAGACACAGACACTGCAGTATCCAGGTCCTAGGATGTACCCATGTCGCTCTTACTGTCATGTTCTCTATGACCCCCTCCCCCAGACTGGACCGTGGAGAGGAGTCTGCTGAACAAAGAGCCCACCTCGCAGCTGAAAGGGTTGAGAAATGACTGTCCCTGTCAAATGTTCAAAATGTCAAATGTTCAAAATGTGAATCCTGAAATGTTAGTAGTAAAACTTAAAGTAATTAAATGTTGTAAAAGGTAATCAAGTATAAATTTGATAAATTATGTTTAGTAACTAATGTATTCAGTTTAATAAATTTTTATTGACAATTTAAACTTACACCTATAGGTGAGAAGTTTACTCAGCATATAATGGTAATATTTGATGTTGACCGAGGCTTCAATCAAATACTTAATTAACTTCACTACTCGACCGTTTGGTGGTCGGTGAAAATATATTTGGTTTACTACTAGTATTTAGTGAAGATAAAACGGTGGGCCCTTTTAAGCTGAGTATTCAAAAATAAATAAGAGACATAAAATACTGGAAATTGTTAGAAATTAAGACAAAACTAGGTCAACCTGGGGTCATGACAGATTTGTTCACAAAAAAACCATCTTATCCCTCAGTCCACTCACTTATCTCTGCACACAGGAGTAAATCTGCCCTTTGTCATGGTAAGAAAGCAATTATTTTTATAACTAACAAAGATAATTTGGATCCCCTCTTCCCAAAATCTCTAGAGTGTCAAGATAAAATGAAATTCCAGGACCTCTCCCTCTTATTTTCAACCTGCATATTGTCTTACCACTTGTCGTTCCCTTATCTGTTGCTTGCTTCGATGTATTTAAGCCTTCAGAGAATCGAAATTTTATTTTCTGCGAGAGCCTTCTCCCCACTCCTGGCTGTCGGATTGAGCTGCCGTGCTCGAGGGTGCTGTGGCCAGGCCACTCTGGGGAGATTCAGTGCTCCAACTGCATCAGCTAGCCCTACGTCCTACATCTCACAGGGATCTTACAAACTGAGCCAGCCAAAGAAATTTTAGAGTATCCTGACTGGGAAATGGGATCCTTGTCAGCGTGGGAATCTAGCTTTTCCCAAGTTCTGAGAAGCCACGGTCCAGGATGCACCTGATGGTCTCTGGGCATATATGTCTACAAACATGGCTAAATATTTAGTCCAAACCAAACTGTTAACCCCTGCCAGTAAATCCCTTATTCACTTTTAAACTTATATTTCTGTCCTTATATATTTTAACCAGGAGGGTAAACCACACAGTCTAGATCAAGAAACAGAGCAAACGTGATAAAGAGGATTTTATTTCCTACTATCTTGGAGCTGGGAAAGAACCTGGTGTAACTAACTGCTTGTGTTGTCCAATGATCATGGGTCACCATGTGGATAAGGCAGAGTGTGTGGCTGGTTGGGGAGAGGCAGGGGTAACTCTCAGTCTTTCGCAACATCTGGATAATTAGTGACCAAAGGCTGCCACCCAGGTGACTCACCTTCCGGCTCAGGGCTTTCTTCCTCTCGTCTTCCGGAGCACCCAGACCCAGACCTGGTCAACCCCAGCAGCTCTCACCTGCCTCCCTTGGTCCCGGAAGAACTCTCCAGTATTCTCGATGACCTGCTCATCTGATAGCTGGGAATAGGGCTGCTCCTGGCAAAAGGTGAACGTCTCCCACAGAGTCACCCCAAAGGCCCACACATCGCTCGCTGTCGTGAATTTGCCCTGTTTATGCAAGGAAAAGAAGAGGGCACAGGAGTGGCGTACATGACAAAAGCAGGTAAGATCCGCAGGACCTAGGTACCCCTTCCGCTACCTGGGGCACAGAATACTGAAACTGCCACAATGTATACAGAGAATCAAAGACGACAAAGTCAAGTTGTTTTGACATCACGCTACAGAGGCTGCTATCTTGTCCTCCTGGTCTCTTAGGTCTGCTTTCCCGGCAGATGAGATCCCAGAGGTGCTGCCGTAAGCTATCTGACTCTCCCACTGAGTGTCAGAAGCTCAAACTTCAATGCCTGTGGGAAAATGCCCATGGGAATGGCAATAGATGAATGGGAAATCAATCATGTTTATGTTAGAGATAGAGGAACTTAGTTTAAGGGCCGGGAGAGGTCTCTGGAAGAATCCAGGGCTCTGGCTCCCTAGGTCAGTAAAAGTCACCGTCTTGAAGGGGAGACCCACATGTGACGCGATGGGAGTCAGGTGTTACCAGCACACGTAAAATCGTGCACATATCCTATTCAATAAATACAATGCTCAAGTCCATGATGTTACTTATCCTTATTTTTTCGGAGCAGGAAAGTGAGACAAGGGAGGTTTACTAAAATCTTGAGAGTAAGACCATGAGTAATGGAAAAACTGAGATTTGGAACAGGATCCTGTGGCTCTTGCATTGATCCTCTTTCCAACACTATAGAATATCTCTGAAGGGAGCAGTGCCCACTGATCACCTTAGAGATGGATGAAGTACTGATTCACATACAGAGATGATAAAGATCCTTGTGAGGACTTAGGTAAACTGGGATATATCACAGCATCAGGCGTAATAGTGGGAAACTAGAAAGTGCTTACGTATCAAATTACAGAGACAATATTAAATTACTGGACAGAGCCACCCAATGGAATATGATGCGGCCATTAAAATCATGTTTGTTTGTTTGTTTTTTAAGAATATGAACAAATCTTTTATTTTTCCCAGGTACATATAAATGATAAAATAAAATTATAAAATAAAAAATACATATTTCAGATGGTCTGCAAGGCCCCCATGAAGCCTATTCATGGAATTCCTATGTGCTCCAGATTAAAAATTCTCACTCCAAACTTTGCTCTTTTTTTGTTTCTATACCTCCTTGCATTTTTCAAACTTGGGGAAATATACGGGAGAAAATAAGAAGCATCAGGAATCTCTGGCCACCTCTAGCGTGTTAAAAAGGAATCACTGTACCTTCCAAATACATGAGCCAAATTCTGGATTCCTAATCTAGGCTGCAGGGCTTTCACAGACAATATGAATATGGCACATCCTTTCATTCAACATTGCTGCTATGAGCATTGGGGTACATATGGCTCTTCTTTTCACTGCATCTGTATCTTCGGAATAAACACCCAGTAGTGCAATTGCTGGGTCATAGGTTAGCTCTATTTTTAACTTTTTGAGAAACCTCCACGCTGTTTTGCAAAGTGGCTGCACCAACTTGCATTCCCACCAACTGTGTAAGAGGGTTCCCCCTTTAGGGAAATAAAATCATGTTTTTGAAGAAATGTAATGACATAGGAAATGCTAACGATATAGAATTATATGTGCGCAGCACTGTCCCGGTTCTGTAATGTAATTACTGGGACCCAGCAGTCCCTCTTATCTGCAGGCCCCCTTCCCATGATTTCCGTGACCCACAGTCATCAGCGACCCAGAAGCAGAGCAGTCTCCTTCTGATGTGCCATCAGAAGGTCAGCAGTAGCCTCAGGCTACACCACAACGCTTGCACAATGCACCCACTTCATCTCTCCAGGGGGGCATTGCGTCATCTTACAGCGTCACAAGAGGAAGGGTGAGTACACTACAATATTTTGGAGAGAGAAACCATATTTAGGTAACTTTTGACAGTATATTGTTATAATTGTTCTATTTTATTATTAGTTACTGTTTTTAATCTCTTGCTCTGCCTGATTTCTATATTAAAATATTAAAATATATGTATTACACCTTTATCATAGATATATAGATATAGATATAGATATGGGAAAAAAATCTTCAGTTTCAGGCACCCACTGGGGGTCCTGGAACATATCTCCCACAAATAAGAGGGAGACTACTGTATATATACACATAAACACATACATATACACACATGCATGTATGTACATATACACACATGTACACATACATAGACATATATACACGCACACAGAAATGTGTGTATAGAAAACAACCCACAAAGGAAATATGCCAAAATATTAATGATGGTTATCTTGGTGAGAGGGGATAACTATATATATTTTTTCACTTTGAATTTAATTAATGAATCCCTTAAGAATATGGACAAGAAATACACAGATTAACTATAAATGAACAAAGCTAGATTGCTCTCGGGCTTTTCTCTGCAATGTTAAATGACAAAAGACAACATTATAGGTATACACCATTGTCAGAAGTAAACGTTTAAAGTCTAATAATTCCACAAATCAGCTAAGTGGTATAAAATCAACAATATCTCAAATATGCATGGTCAGAAAAAATATCTCCAAGAGAGACATCTGGAAAAAAATTATTTACTCGTGGTCCAGAATACCAAGAGTTGAACAAAAATTATAAAGGAAAGAATGATGAACTTAAAATAAAAAGTAAACAGTAATACTCATTAAAATAAATACATAGACATCAGTCTAAATAATTCATTAGAAATATAGTTATGAAGTTAATACAGAAGAAAAATATTTTGTGTGGATAACATTTCTTTAAGTGATAAGGTTTTTAATAAATTAATGAAGACCAATCAGTAGGTCAAAAAGGTAGAGAGAAAAAAAAATGATACTAAATCCCTTATAATGATAGGTACATTTTTAATCTTTTCCCCTAATTTTCTATAGTAAGCATGTTACATTTTATCAGCAGAAATAGGCAAGTGTTAAGAAAAAGTAACTGAAAAAAAGAAATAGTAATTAATTCACCAAAGTAAATCATCTCAAGTCAGAAAATACCAACATCTATTGCTTGCTTCCTACCGTCTCACGTTTGTCTCCAGGTGCCATGTGCATCTGTCTACATGTCAGTTGCTGAGGTAGGGCTTAAAAATGTGAGGAACTCTAGGGCACCTGGGTGGCTCAGTCAGTTAGGCGTCTGCCTTCGGCTGAGGTCATGATCTCGGGGTCCTGGGATCGAGGCCCGTGTCGGGCTCCCCGCTCAGCAGGGAATCTGCGTCTCCCTCTCCTTCTGCACCCCCCCACACTCATGCTCCCTCTGGCTAGTTCTGCTCTCTCTCTCTCAAATAAATAAATAAAATCTTAAAAAAAAAAAAAAGTGACAAACTTACCAGCAAGATACTCTCCCAAGACATCCAGCGGATGGGGAGCACTGCCCGGCCCTGGATTCTGTAGTAATCACCGCTGTACAGGTTTCTGCTCATTCCAAAGTCAGCTATCTTGATGGTATAGTTCTTACCTACTAAGCAATTTCGTGTGGCCAGATCTCGGTGGACAAAATTAAGGGAGGAAAGGTACTTCATGCCGGAGGCAATCTGTGTAGCCATAAACTTTAGGTTGGCATAACTGGGGAATAAAAAAGAGGAAAGTGGCCTATGGGAAGAGAAAGCCGTGAGAGGCATGCGCTCTACAGGTGGTACCAATGAACTGGAGTTTTGACCTCAACATCCCTTCTCTGCTCTCAGTGAATCTTTCTGCGTTCCCCCAGAGGGCGGTGGTGCCATTATTCCCCGCCAGGCCAGAACACTGATGAACTTGAACGTTTGAGGCTCCCTGTCTTCAGAGCCCAGTTTAGTCCCACAAACACAGGGTGGAGCTAGGAGAGTTGACATATTTACCTGACAGTGGGTGCATTGCCGGAGGCAGAACTAGGGGGCTCATGGCGGGAAAGAAACTGATTGAGATCTCCATTCTCCATGTACTCAGTGATCATGCACAGAGGGTCATCGGTGATGCACACGGCTAAGAGGCGGATAATGTTTGGGTCCTTGAGCCGGGACATGATCTTTATCTCCTTAAGAAAATCATTCCTTTGGAGGACACAGACATAGGTAAACCCAGAGGTTGCCAGGTTTAGAGAAAAGAGGGGGAAGAAGACACAGCAAAGCCTAGTCCTACCCATTATCCCAAGGCTTGTTTCCCTTTGGATAACCTTTGAGAGGACAGAGAAGTTGGTACCTAGAAACTATCTTATTCTACACACCCTGGAATAGGATGCACCCTTGTTCAACTGTAATCTTTTTGAGAACATGAACCATGACCCGCTCACATATGCATCCCTAGAATCCAACAAAAGACCCACCATATAGAAAGTGATTACCATTTGCCGAATCAAATATCTGCCACTAAAAACTAGTCTGCAAAACGAAACTTTCCCTGGATATCCTATCTTAAGTGCACTGGGGTATTTACCTTTTTAAAAGCCATGGACTTGCTCTACTAATAGAGCAAAGAAATCTTTTATAAAGTGAATAATCATCCTCTGGTTTATTTGGTGCATCTTTATTTTTCTCATACGGACTGTTCATAGCACAGGACATACCAGCAGTCCATCACAATACACTCGGAGCAGTCTGTTCAGAGCAGAGCTTTTCAAAGCTCACGGTGACAATGTGGAGTCATTTCAAAGACAGTACTCACTTGGCCAAGACTGGAGCCGTTTGAGTACCTAGTGACCACTCCCTTGAGTCAAAAAATGGGCTCTCACCTTCCTAGGAACAATATTTGGGTCAGTAAGACCACGAGCCTACATGCTTAGAATATCAGAACAGATCAGTTAGTAATCTCCTGTGAGTTTTCTAGCAAACCTGAACTGGGAGTCATGCTGTATCAATATAAAACCCTTGAAATCAATGCATTCCTGATGTGACATGCCCCCTCTTTCGTTCCCCCCCTCTACTCAAAATCAGGGATTTCCAGAGCTTGGGGAGCTCAGAGTCTAGGTCATCCTTCACAGCTAAATTGCAGTGGGTATAGGTGAAGACAGATGAGGACTGCAGGCCCATCAGAAAAACAAGAGCGAAAACCTTCCCATCTCAAAAGAAAAAAGTTGCTCACAGGTTTCTAGGACTGTTCCTAATCCTGAAGGTGAAATACATAAAGGAAATTTCAAAATGCAGATCACAGACCTGGCATTCTTGTTGGCATCTGCTCGGAGCATTTTCACGGCCACCAGGACAGGCTGGTTGGCACTGACATCTAGGGCAAAATCTTTGTCTTTGAATTTTTCCATGCCCTCCACTTCACAGAGATGAACCTAGACAAAAGTTATCTAGTCTCAGCATTATCATTTCTCCTGAAGACAGCTCAGTACTCTCGCTGGGCATTTTCGGGAGATAAGCTAACTCTTACAACTCAAGCAAAACCATCAAAGACTGTTAAGATACGTATGACATACCTTTACTTCAAACAGCCGAGACAAACAGGGATAAAACCCAGCTAATACGACATGTTACTACTTTATAAAAGAAATATACATTGATTGGAACATTAAATATGTGAACGAATCTACAACATAGCATTTTATTTCAGTAGAGTCCGCTATAAAATGTCACTCGGCATAAATGCTCCCATTTTGATTCAAGGAATTTTAGTTACTGGTTCGTACAAAACAGATGGCAATTTCTTCTCTAAGGTAGTCCCTTAGTGTGGCGTTAGGACTACAAGTAACCCCTATGTATGAGGAACAGAATAATGAGCATGTGCTTTCAACCCTAGGGACAGAATGACATCACGAAAAGATGCCATGAACCCTTCCACCAACACCAAAACCACGCAAGGGCAAAGCGTGCCACCCACACTGAAAACCGAGAACACGTCCTTCTACTTCATCTGGGTTCAGATGGCACCGTTGAGGGGCTCCTGTTGCCACTTAAGTCATGACTTTGGATTCTCAGAAGGTTCGTGTGACTGATGTAAGAGTGCAAAGTCACTATGACATGCATCGCTCGGAGGGTGACCGGGGAGAGTGCTCCTCCTTATCTCAATTGGCAATTCATCCCCTCGTGGCTGAGTCTGGGACTCAAGTCAGGGGCGAGGTTGTTTTTGACCACTTTACACGTAACTCCCATGGAAAGGAGGAAAACAAAGTGGCTATCAAGTAGCAGGATGTTCTTGGACAGTTTATCAAAGATGATCACATCTTATGCGTCCCCACCCTCTCTGTAACCTATTGTAAAAAAAAAAAAATTGAAAATACTGAGTGTTTTTCAGGATATCTGAAGTCTAGTGACTTGCTGGCTTTAAAAACTCCTATTCAGAAATCAGAAGACCCAGGAACCTTTGTGAGTTCTTTCACAAGAGCGAGGTGGACCCAGTCCCAGCCTTCTAGAGGACAAGGCAAGGACAGATGAGGGAAGGAGACATTCTGGTACAAATCCACTTTGGAAGAGGTACTTTTCTGCTCTCCTGGCCATTTTTATTCAACCACTATCTTTGGGATACCAAGAACTGGAGATCCCACGAGGAGATTCAACTCACCTCCCCGAATTGGCCTTCTCCCAGCTTCTCTTTGAATGTCAGGAGTTTCCTGGGGAACTCTTCCACAGCCACATCTTTCCCTGAAAGCAGGTCCATGGTGACAGCAGGCACTGAGTAGGTGTTGCCTCCGGTCACCCCCTGCAGGTTCACGATGTCAGCCTCTGCGTAGTGGGGTGCCCCCTCTGGCCCGCTGGGCTGGGCCGGCTTCACAACGCCACTGCAGCCTGGGAAGACACCCGCAGTGAGTCCAACTCCAAGGGGCATATTTGGAGATCCTTCAAGGAAGAAAATCTGAGAGGAAGGCTAGGACATGCCCCGAAGCCAGCCTACACTACTCTACCCCATTCTCACTCAGAGAAGGGTTCCCCTAGAGACCCTTTCTTGTGGCCTTCAGAATGTGGAACATCATTTTCTCTCTTCTTCTCAAACTATGTGATCATTAACAACCTCCTTGACTAATTTGAGGGGATTGTGGTGAAACTAGAGGACAGTTCGTGTTACTTAAGGGCAGGAGTATTAAAGTTGGAAGACTTCATCGCATGTTTCTTTAAGACACTATCATTGGTTTAATAACCTATTTTAGGAATTGAACAACTTTCTGACAAACTAGTTTAAAGCACACACTTCCTTACAAAAAATTAAAATATGAGGGGAGACATGTTTTAAGACTTTAAAAAACAGGTAAATTACTTTAGTCCAGCCTAAAATAAATTAGTTTATTCTTGCTATCTCTGTTATAAATTAGTTTATTCTTGCTAACTTTCTATCTCTGTACAATTCTCTGAGTTCAATGTGCTCCTTCAATGTTTGCTATCCACTGAGCCATGAATACACGTGAGCTTCCTCACTTCCTTTGAAAAGACCCCTTGAAAAGCTTATGTGCTCCCAGTCAGGCCTGTCTGCTCCTCCATCTGGCTCTCCCCTGAACACAAGTTTTTCTACTGACTTGCATCACCCTTCAGTTGCTGACCTTCTGGAAAAGCTGCTCTGAGCCTCAGTGATGACCCCAGAATCCCTTCTGATGTCATTCTGCGGCACTTAAAAAAAAAGAAAACCACTGGATGTGAATCAGTTGGCCCTGTTTTACCAAAGCAGTACTTTTCCTGAAGAAAGGCAAGAAATATTTGCTGTTGTAAGAGATCTTGTATTAGTCAAATAAATTTCCACCAAAGAGAAATAAACAAAAATTAGATAGACTCTTAAGGGCCAGAAAATTGGGAATTCCAGGATATCTTTAGCTTCATTAGTTTATTTTCTCCAGGTGAAATGCTAGTCCTGAATCTATCGCTAATGATGTTTGGCATTGGGTGAGTGGCCTATCTGGGCCTCCTCAGCTTCTTCCTATGGACAATGAGGATAACAGACTAGTTGGACTGCTTAGGTTCTTCTGGAATTAACACTTTAGTGACACCCTTTATTTATTTTCTTTCTTTTCTGACCCAAGAATCCCTTTAAACACCGACTATGTGATTAAACACCTCAGAGGCACTCAGATTGGGGTAGGAGCAATGGCAGATCAATCTAGAAAGAGTGTGGACTTCTTAGGGAACGTGGACTTCTCTCGACAAAAATCAGATTTGGTTGAGTAGGAGTCAAGTGTCACACCTCCATAATGCCTGTCAAGACATCTCCTTCATTCTCTGCCATAGTGTCATCCTCACCTGACTCTTCCTCCCCTGGAGCAAACTCTGGGAGTTTTCGTATCAACCTCGATGGCTCCTGGTAGTCAGGGCGAAGGGGAAAGATGCGATCATACGTGGAATTGGACTCCTGCTCACTTGGCGATGAGGACCGGTTGTTGTTGAACATGCTGGACTCGCTGGGCAGGGAGAGGCTGACTGTCATTTCATCATCCAGCATCCTTCGGGAAGCCTGAACGAGAAGGATGGGGAAGGCATATTGGCACAAAGGGGATGGGGCTTCCTCCTCTTCTGAGACCCAGCTCTTCCACTCAGGTGGAATGCCTCTCTATTACTCTTCAACTCAGCAAGTATCACAAGTGGCAGGGGTGCAGTCTGGCTCCCCAAATTCCTGGGTCATAGAAACTTAGAATAATCCTTCATCGATTGCTTCAAGGCAGAAATTGACCCCCCCGACTTCCGTGTTGTCAATATTCATTAACTTTCATCAAAGCATTTATAAGCATTATTTACCTGACACTATGAGAACCTATCAGTTACCAATGAAAGATCTTCTCAATCTTGCAGAGTTTTCGACATTCTATTAAATAATAGGTTTTTGCAGACTTATCCCTTAATTGGTTTGATCTTGTGTAGACACATTAAAATGCTCATTCATTCAACAAATTCACTGTTACATGATGGATCAATAGTCTGGCACTGCAGGTTAGGGTAATATGCCCTCGATCCAGCATTTTTACTAAGCAAAATTAAAGTGGTTATAAAATGGGAAAGGAAATCCCTGGGGATACTGAGGTGAATTATACCTAATAAAGGAAGAAAGAGAATTAAATAACAAATTGTTTTGGTATCCTATCCAATGTGACATACCTGCTCCTTCCAAAGGAAAATGCCAGAATCTGAATACATGTGACTATTTGGATTTGAACATGTAAAATATCCCACTCCAACAAACACATTTTGAATGCTCAATGGAGAGACCTCGATCTGTTTTGTTCCCTGGACTGAAAAGTCCTTTGTTGCAGTAATACCCCCCAGTACTGAGCATGGAACCCAGCACATTGTAGGTACTCAATAAATATGGGTTAACTCTCACAAAGAAAAAATGTTAAGGACACTACCAAAATGATCCTACAAATATTGATTACTCTAAAGCTATTCTGAGTAATGTTTCTTGAAATACATACATATGCTTAAGGGTTTTACACACACACACACACACACACACACACACACACACACAAACACACACACATCTGTCCCCAGGAAAAAATCCTGTGCCATTCCAGAGCATCTGGAGTTTTATTACTAGGATATACGGGGTAGAAAGAATTTCTTGAAGGACCAAGTTAAATATTTCAAGGCAAAACTGTTGCTCTCCCTTGTACTTGAAGGGTCTCCAGTCCAACATTCCTCTTCCAGCCCTTGGACATATTCCAATCAGACTCTGAAGAAAGACCCAGAGAAGTGTGGCAAAATCTGGCTCCAATGAAGAGAAAAATTGTCCATAGAATAAAGAACACAGATTCCCTCTTCCCAATTAAAATGGAGTCATAACAAGATACTCAGTAAGACACATATCAGCTTCAAGCCATCCCATGAACCTTCAGTCCACCAGCTTCTGCTACCACCAGCACTCTTCGTTGCTTCGTCTAAATTTAGACACCCAGTGTGCTCCAGAATTCTAGAAGAAAGGTCTAGAACAGCCTCACAGTTCAGAGCTTCTAAAACCTCTCAGTCCCATATCCATTTGAACTCATTGATCAGCGCAGATCTCCATGGCCAACTCTAGAAACACTCAACCATCTGCAGACCCCAAGAGTATCAGGTACTTAGCAGAAGTGTCCAGGGAGTTGCCATCTAGCTTAAGAAACCAAGAAAAGTCATACATATTCCATCTTTGGTGGAATAGATATCTATTGGAAGGAAAAAAAGTTTACAAATTTCAAGACTGACAATTGGAATGAGCATAGAAAATAGATATCAGTTGTATGACCTTGAGCAAATGACATTTTCTCAACAGAAAAAGCATGAAATACAACCACTGGGCCCAGCTCACCATTATTCAATGAGGTCCAAGTAAAATAATACATGGAAAAAAGGCCTTGCAGATTGTCAACTATTAGACAAATGTGTAAATATTATTCAGATAAGTTAGACTGGACAAAGCAATCTGAGGAGGAACCCAGAAGGATGCATAATCATAACTCCAAGTACATAAAGAAGTAGAAATAGGACTATGAAAAACTTGGCTTGGATATTAATGAGGCTGAATGTTTTTCTGTGTATGCACACATACATGTAAACAGTAACAGAAGAGAAGGAATAGCATTATCAGATATGTACGAGTTGTACATCTGTTAAGTTTTTCAAAAAATACAGATGCCTGCACTCCCCTCCAAACCCAGTGAATCAAAACCTTCAAGGGAGATGTTTGAGTTGAGATTCAATGAATTAGGAATAGTTTTCTGAGTTTTCTAGGGAGCTTCCAAAATCCCCAATCTAAACATGAGAAAATAGACTTAGTTTATTCTTTTCTGACTCCCTTTAGCACCAAGCTTCACCATTCTCACGATTCTTGGTGGCCTCAGTTAACACTCTAAGTATTTACAAGGTCTTATATTTGCCTTTTTCTCCTTGGGTAACAGTGGCTTAGGCAAGTGTGGGGCAGCTTCCTATCCCACTTTCTCACCTTCTCCAGCATTTTCTGCCAGAACTGCCTCCAGAGGATGATGACAATGATGGCCAGGAGGATGAAGATGATGGCCACCAAGCAGCCAATCAGGATCCGTGTGTTGCTGTCATCAACTTTAAGCATTGGATCTGTGACCAGGAAGAGAAAGATGGAGAATACCATCATCTCATGGGGAAAGGAAGCATGACAGACTGGACTAGAGACAGAAATGTAGAACATTTTCCTTCCAAGATAATTCCACAAGATGCCACCTTAATATTTTGCTTAGTTTCAGTCTTGCTACTCTTGTATGACTTTGCTCCTCCATTGTACATGCCTCCTTCTCCTCGTGTATCAGACTGGATAATGGAGAGGTTTTCCATTCATCCCCAAATTTTGTTGCTTTATTACCACAGCCTAGGTCTACTGGCTCACAATCACACCTCATGAAAAATAGGTGAGGGGTCTCCTTTGGAGATATTTAATCTTATGTGTTTCCCAGATTGCTGACTCATATGGCCAGTGACCATCTGAAGTACAGGGTACACTTTTGCATATATCTCCTATTAGAGAGACTACCATTTCATTTAATGGGCTTCCATCCAGTCATTGAGATCCCCACTGTGGATCTTATCTAGAAATGTCCCTTTCCTTGTTTCTGTTCTAAGCTACCTAAATTCCATGAAACAATTGAAACAACTCCAGACTCTGCTTTAGCTGAAGAATCACATGAGCCAGCAGTGAGGAGAGTGAGTTTGGGCCTTTTACTTTGGAGCCTACCTTTCCAGAACTACCCTTCATCCAAAGCCACCTGGTATAAAGCCTCCTACACAGTCAGGCCCTTGCAAAATCTCCACCCTTCTCTATCCTGCAGAAGGCCCCTTCAACTTTAACTTTTATAACTAGGTATCACACATACCATAGGTTGTGGGTGCCACAGGTGAGGTGGGCAGGGCTCCAGAGTTGTTGTACATCGCAGCATCTGTTACAAAACGAGCATGAGTCAAAACGAGCATGGGGAGAAGACAACTAAGTAGTGTTTTTCTGGTGGTAGAGTGTGACCCAGAACACTGTGAAATCAGTCTAGTGTGTTGTCATCAGCCTTTCTTTCTTTTTTTTTTTTAAGATTTTATTTTATTTATTTGACAGACAGAGGTCACAAGTAGGCAGAGAGGCAGGCAGAGAGAGAGAAAGGAGGAAGCAGGCTCCCCGAAGAGCAGAGAGTCCAATAAGGGGCTCTATCCCAGGACCCTGGGATCATGACCCGAGCTGAAGGCAGAGGCTTTAACCCACTGAGCCACCCAGGCGCCCCCATCAGCCTTTCTTAAAAATGAACTCATAGAATATTCTAAATACAAAAAAAAAAAAAATCACCATTCATCTAGACAGTAAGGGCAATTCTTCTTTTGTAAAGTGTTTGTTTGAATGATACAAAGTGTCATGGTATAAAGAAAGTTTACGAAATGGTGGCTCAATGGGCTGTGACCACACATTAGCATAAAGCATACCCAGGAAGTCAGACCTGTAAAGTGGAAAGAGAACATGATGGGTATGCAGGACAGACATAGTGCTGAGAGGTTCTTTCCCTCAAGGAATTTAAGTTGTTTTCACTATGCTCATTGACCCAACCCTTTAATTTATAAACCAAGACTTCACCCTTATAGGTAGATTACTGATACTGGAGTATCCTTTACTGTGATGTTCTAAAACTAGACCCCCTAAAATGTATTTGGTAGATTGACATTGGTAACTCATTTTACCCTTTGATTTGTCTAACCAAGGAGGTCAAGAATTAGAATATGCATTTCCCTGGCGCCTGGGTGGCTCAGTGGGTTGAGCCTCTGCCTTCGGCTCAGGTCATGATCTCAGGGCCCTGGGATGGAGCCCCGCATCAGGCTCTCTGCTTGGCAGGGAGCCTGCTTCCCCCTCTCTCTCTCTGCCTGCCTCTCTGCCTACTTGTGATCTCTCTCTGTCAAATAAAAAAAAAAAAAAAAAGAATATGCATTTCCCTTCAAGAGGCATGTTCCCCATAAATCCTAATTTTTCTTCTTAGAACTAAATTATGCAAATTGGGAGGTAGCTTACATCTACATGTAATTTTCTGTGTTGGGTCCTCAGGCTCCAGTGGAAATGAACATTATCATGACATCAGATTTAAAACTCAAGAGACCCAAGGAGTCAAAAACTGTAGTCCATAGTGGCAATTGGGTATAACAAGGTAAGTATACTAATTACTCTGCCAAGGGAATAGGATCCCTGAGGCTGGATGAGAATCTGTGGTCTTCCAGTTAACACAATGTAATGACACTGATTTTGAACATCTAAATCTCTGCCCTTAATAAATACTCCATATAAAATAATCAATCCACTTAAATTAAATCTTTATAACAGAAAGCACTGAGGCGCCAAACATGTTTTTCTAAACAGATGTTCTATTTCCTTATCAGGACAGCTTAATGAGCAAACCATCTTGAAATTTTCTTCTTTTAGAAATTAAATCAGGGGTACCTGGGTGGCTCAGCCAGTTAAGCATATGACTCTTGGTTTCAGCTCAGATCATAATCTCAGGGTCAGGGGCTAAGCCCCATGTTGGGCTCCACACTGAGCATGGAGTTTGCTTGTTCCCTACCTTCTGCTCATCTTCCTCCCTCTCATAAATAAATAAAATCTTAAAATAAATAAACAAATACATAAATAAAAATTAAAATAAAAGGTTAAATCAGAAAACACGGGGTCTTCTGCTTTATCTTTATATTAGTCTCTTTTGCCTTATTTTTCACCTATACTTTTGCCCAGGTCCAATGCAAGTCTCACTCTTTTGAGTGTTAAAAAGCCACTCTCTACTGACCTCTTTCTTGATCACTTATTGTTGGTACCACTTTGAGCATTTTTGAAAAATCATTGTGTGGATTTTGTACCCCATCTACACTGTAGTGGTATAGACAATACCCTAAATGCCTTTTAACTTTTCAGCACTCAGCATAATCCCTATTGCCCATTCTCCACGAAAAGGAACCGTGAAAATAAAATATTCATCAAAGGCTTATAGGATCAGATCCAAAGAACACAGAGCCAGCTTAAAGGTGTATGCTCTGATCAAATGTAAGACAGGGTGAGCACCAGAAAGAATTAATAATTGCAACTGATTAAACATATGGAACTTATTTTTTTAAAAAAGCAGTGAGTCCATAATGATACTAAAAAGCAAAACAAGTATGAAAACAAACAAACAAAAAACCTCATTAGACATTACTGAAAGTTGCTAGGGCATCAACTCTGAAAACTGATGAAGAGAAAAATTTAATCATGTATCCTGCCCTTCTGATGTGAACTGTATCTCAGAGTAAGCAAGTGCATGAGGAACAGTTCTACTAGTCAGAAGAAATTCAGCTGATAAATGCAGAAGGAATGCAAGAACTAGAAAATCACTATTTAGCAATCCCTAATAAAATAAATAACTCAAGTAGTGGTCACCAGTTTGTGGTGATAACCTGAGCCCAGAAATCAACCTTAGCATTACTAAAGGTGAGAGGATATAACACTACATTCCCAGGATGAGGTTCAAAGGACACAGCTAAATTAAATCTGTTAATTTTTTTCTAAAAGGACACAGCATTATCTATGGAAATTCTTGACAAAAGTAAATATTGAACTTGAATCAAATTAGCCTGTAGATATAACTGCCTATCTACAGGAATGACAAAAGATACAAGCTCTAGAAAATGACATCACAGAAAGCAATCAGCCAAACCAGAATGGATTTTTTTTTAAAGACTATTTTATATTAAAAGAGACACTTAGGATATAATAAAGGAAATCCCCCAAGAGGGCCTTATTTGGATCTGAATTTGATCAAGCCAACTGTTTGGATATTAGATAGTCAGGGATACTTGAACATGGACAGCCTATTAGATAATATTAAGGAATTAATTATTAACAAATGTTGTTAGATGTTATACTGCTTTATACTTACAAGGCATGATGCTTATGAAGAAGATGTTATTTTCTTAGATGTATTCTCAAATTTTTAGTAATGAAATCAAATAATGTCTCAAATTTGCTTAAAATACTATAGTGAAAATGGAGAAATAATGAAAGACTCACAACATTGATTGGTAAGGCTGAGAGTGGTTGGTAAGGCTCATTGTTCTCTACTTTTGTGTATATTTGGAAATTTTCATTTAAATATTTTAATAGCGTGCTTCCCCTTAACTGGCTTAATTTATACAGCTTTAACTCATTGTGCTCTCATGTTTTCATCCTTTAATTTACATGCCTTTTAAACAAATATGTGAGAGCCCAGTAAATATTCTAGTCACACGGAAGATTTCTCTATCCACCAGTGAGAAGCCGCCGGGCAACCCTCTTCCTCAGAACCCGCCCACTGAGCAGCTCGAGGGCGCACCCGCCTCCTTCACCACCCCACCCCACTCCCACCTCCGCAGGAGGCCCCCAGCTCCCAACCTGATTGGAAGGTGATCTCACTGAACATCATCCAGGTATCAGCAAAATGGTATTGGCACTTGATGGCGCTGGCCATGCGGTGGTGCAGGGGCACCGTGACGAACCGAGCACTGGGGTTGACGTCGTCCAGGACGAGGGGGAAGGACACAGCGTTCGGTTCCCACTCGTTGGCCTCTGAGCGGAAGTAACACTGCACCTCCTTAAAAATCTTCACACCTTTGGCAAACATGTTGTTGCAGTGGACCTGGCAGAGAAGGAGCCATGGGAGGGACAGGCTGACACCAACAAGTGTGCAGGGACACAGGGCAACCTAACCTGGTAAAATCCTCCATCTGCCCGTTTCTCTGAGCTCTGCTCTTGGTGACTAGCTCTGCAGTCTCTTGGACCTGCCCTTCCATCCTCTTCCCAGCAGCTGTGAGACATTGGTCTGGCCCCCCAAAAATGGGGTGGCTTCCCCAGTCACCTCTCTGCAACTGTGTGCCCCCGGCCACCTCATTTCCTGTCACCTCATCTGTTAAGGGAGGGTCAGACCAGCAACCTCTCAGGGGCCTTCCTTGCCCTTAACACTCTCAAGTCTCTAACCCTCCCTAACACTTTCTGGCTGTTCACCCAGGAACAGGCTGTTCTGAGCTGAGGTAAGGGGGGACCCTCCATCCTCCTTCCTTCCACGTACATTCTAAACTAGTCCACTCCTTCCAACAGGTCTAACTGAGAAACCTGAAATAATACACATTCCAAAAACGATTTTATCTTTCTCTTTAAAAATCTCATGTCAAGGGGCGCCTGGGTGGCTCAGTGGGTTAAAGCGCTGCCTTCGGCTCAGGTCATGATCCCAGGGTCATGGGATCGAGCCCCATATCGGGCTCTCTGCTCTGCAGACAGCCTGCTTCCTCCTCTCTCTCTGCCTACTTGTGATCTCTGTCTGTCAAATAAACAAATAAAATCTTTTTTTTAAAAAAAAATCTCATGTCAAGGGCTGCGTATTAGCATTTTTCAGCCAGAGACACAAGACTTAATGATCTGTCTTGATGAAGTTCAGTTTAGGTAATGCCATTCTGATGAGGACATGTAATCTTCCTCAGGGATATTTTCTGAGATGAGAAAAGAAGGTCTTAGGAAAGTAGTTTGCATTCTCTTCCCCGCTGCCCTGACACTTTCACCAGGATATTTGTATGGCTTGTAAAAGGGTCATAAGAAACAAAGATCCCACAACAGTTCCTCTGGAGCACCTTGGTGTGCTCAACATCCTTCAGAAATGGAATGTGCATATTTGTAACTAGGTCAGGTCCCTCGTGGTTGTTCACTGACATTTCCTCTGGCTCAGTTGTACGTGGAAAATGGAGCTGCGCTGGTCTCTAGTCCCTGAATTAAAAGACTTCATAGGCTGGAAATGTCTCATTGCCATTCTGGGAAGATATTTGCTATTTGCATTTTAATGTCTTGCTTAGGCCCTGCATTGTAAGCCTTCGACTGTCTTTGATATCCTCCTCTGCATTCTGGATGGCAACTACAGGACTACCATTCAGAATTTATGTTTAGCTAAAGAAACAGCAGCAATGATTGTAGAAATGTTATGGTCGAAGAAATGAGCAGAGGGGTGCCTGGGTGGCTCAGTGGGTTAAGCCTCTGCCTTTGGCTCAGGTCATGATCTCAGGGTCCTGGGATGGAGCCCCGCATCCGGCTCTCTGCTCAGCAGGAAGCCTGCTTTCCCCTCCCTTTCTGCCTGCCTCTCTGCCTACTTGTGATCTCTGTCTGTCAAATAAATAAATAAAATCTTTTAAAAAAAAAAAGAAATGAGCAGAGATACTCTTAATAGAATAAAATTACCTACTCTGAATCCCTATTTCTTTTTTTTAAAGATTTTATTTTTTATTCATTTATTTGACAGACAGAGATCACAAGTAGGCAGAGAGGCAGGCAGAGAGAGAGGAGGACGCAGGCTCGCTGATGAGCAGACCCCAATGCGGGGCTTGATCCCAGAACCCTGGGATCATGACCTGAGCCGAAGGCAGAGGCTTTAACCCACTGAGCCACCCAGGCGCCCCTGACTCCCTATTTCTTAGTGAGCTAGTGCTCAGGTAGGTATGACTGCCCATGGCCAGTCAACAACAGAATGGATTCTAGAACCCTAGACTCCTAATCCAGTGCTCTTACCAATACCACACCACACAGAAATGGAACAAGTCGCCTTGACTTCTCCATTTGGATTTTCCTGTAAATGTTTTAATGATGAAAACATCTGTTAGTATCTTCCTTGGGATGAATTAGCTGTTCCAGTTTACTTAGCACAAGTCAATGGAGCAAGACTAAGAAAAAAAAAAAGTCTTAAAAAAATACCATCTACAGTTTCAATAGATTTTTCAGATTTTTTTGCAATCTGCAAAGTGTTGGATAAGTAGCCTGTGGGGGAGGTAATAATCTCTCCCTCAGATGTTTTGGGAATTCTCCTGGAATGCAAATAAATAATATAGAATTTCATTCCCCTGTGGACTTACACATTTATTTAATAAACACAATACATTTTAAAAGGACAGTATATTTCTATAGAATATTTTGACTATATTTAAGGGGCAGGAGGAATGACAGTAATTGGCCTAGAAACCAATAACTACTTCCTAGAAGATGTTAGTGACCTGAAAGTCATCTTTTATATTTTATTTGTCTCAGGAAAATTAAAATATGCTAGAGACTTGTTTGGCCTCAAAAGGATGGACTCTAAGATAGAGAAGCTTCTGGTACCTGTTTACTGCAGATTATGCTTTTGAATAATTCTGACCTGTGATAAACTAATTAGACAAGAGCTACGGGAGACTTAGGGAGATCAAAGTCTATTGGCTAAATATTAAAGCTTTGTGCAGAGCTTAAAATATATTTTATTATTTATGAGACTAAAAATTACCCCAATGGTATACTCTTGTGAATTGATACACTTGTTCATAAGTGCATGTGGGTATCTCACTATTCATCAATAGAAATAAATTTTCCCTGGAGGCATATTTTTGGCCCTATGCGTATCCCCTCCCCCCTCCAGAAAACCCTGTGAAGGATAAGTGTTAGACACACAACTGCACACGCTTATATTTTTACAACTGCCGAGGAGCCATCCTTGAACAAGCAGATGGGCCTGTGTTGATCCTTCTGTTCTCAACCTAAATGTTTGTTCATTTAACTAATAGCTATTAATCCAGTTAGGAGATACTATCACATTAACATATGAGGGTAATATAACAGACATGGATTTCCTCTTTGCTTCCAAGTTTGTGCCAAGAATAACGAATTTTAACGATAACAAAGATTTCCTTCTTCTGGGTCCTCATCTCATCCTACATATCTCCATTTGCAAATAAATGGTACCTTCCCCCCACTGAATGGCAAATCATCCCAAGAGGATTTAGACAGAGGCAGCATCACCAATTTGTTGGCCATTAATATTCTGTATCCATCTATGAAGAGGGAAAAATAACAGATGGACAGAGGTCCATGTGTGAGGTCAAATTCACATGCCCACTCTCTTGGGCCTCATCCTAGAGTCCTCTCATGCTCCTCAATAAACCAGTAAGAGTTATACATGGACCATAAAAACTTCAGGGGTCTCTCTTACACTCAACAAAAGGACTTTCCACAGTTAAGCCCCCATTTTCCTCAAGCTTAGAGTTCTGGTTGGAGGAGCCTGAAATCTATTAGGATGACCAGACAGAAGATGTGCTGTTGCAAGAGATAAGGAAACAAAGAACTCTGGAAACAGAAGAGTGTGGAGCCTTCTGTCATGACTTCTCAGTGACCAGGGTAATAGAGGAAACAGGATAGGTGTGGAAAGTGATTTCAAAGACAAAATACAAAATACTCAATTCTTCCATTGAGAATTAGAGTGGCAATGAGCCATCCTTACTGATAAAAGCACATCCCTCAGGAGCGTTGGGCAGGGCCATTAAATGATTTCCATGGGCTCCATTTACTTTTGCTTTTGTGAGTTCCTCCCTCCATAAAAAATTAAAATTGTATTTTGAAATTGTGTCGTTAAAACAGATGAAAATTATGTTTGACCCTAAAAGCTCTTTTTTCCCCCTGACATTAAAAGAAGTTAAAACATTTCCATAGGCCTTCAAAGTATTGTGGGCTCTAGACACTGGACCCACTGTGCCTAATGGTATGTAGACATTGATGTTGGAACAATAACAGAAAACATGGAGAAATAGTGACCTAGTATAACCCCCTTATTTACAAATGAAGCATGAAGCCCAGAGATGAAGTGACTCGGAAATGCATGTAGCTCATTAGTGGTGAAATAACAATTTGAATCCAGTTCTGCTAACACCACCCAAGGTTCTTTCTAGCATGCTTTTCACTACACCATTATCTTGGCTTCTCTGTACATGTTCCACCACACCTAACACCACTGACCTTCATGGTCGTAAAATTCCTGATTCGGTCAAATTCAAACATGATCTCAATGTAACCGCTGGGAGCACTTTCATTCCTCCAGCCCACGTAGTCATAGCCCGGCCACACGTGGTATTCGTGGGTCTGAGTGAAGTCGTCCAGGCCAGACACCCCATCTGTCAGCTGGCCCAACCCTTCAGTCATGCTGCTCAGGCCAGGGGAAGACAAGGAAAAGGGAGAGAGGAACCTGGAATTAATTGCACATTCACGGAAGAGATTTTATACCCAGCTTCTTCACCCCGGGTTTTGTAAGAGTTGATTATCTTGAAGGTTGAAGGATTATGAAAAATCCAGTATATTTTATTGCATTAATGCATTTATCCTGCATCAATGGAGAACAAAGAATTTAATATAAATGAATTTTACAAAATACTTAATGCTTACTGCTTTAGTAGCCAAGTTTTTAAACAATATTTTATCATTTTATAAGAAAAGCTTTCTATAATCTATTGCATCCTTACCTATTCTTGTAGACTGAATGTAATGTGTTTTTATATACTAACTCAGTATTATCAAATGCATTTGATTAATTAATCCATTAACAAGTAAACAAATGGATGGATGGATGGATGGATGGATGCATAGAATGAACACTACAGTAGGTCATAGCACTTGACCATCACTCAATAAATAGTCCCGGAGCTTGTTGGAAATTTTTCTGACTCTCCTTTGGCTGTATGTTTCCATTTTTTAGTGAATCAATTCCACAGAAGGCAGTCATGCCCTCTCCTACTCCACATCCAACAACCCAATTTGATGTCAAACTAAAGGGGGGAAAACGTCATCAATGCCAAATTTAAATACTAATTTATATGTAATTTTAATTAAATTGGTAGGATAGAGATTCATGGAATAGAACGCATGAATTACATAAGTGTTTCAGGCATTGGATTTAGTCTTGTTTTCTAGCTTGGCACGCTTTGCACTTCTGATTGTAAGGCTCTGCTTGATTGGTATGTGGGATGATTGTGTATTTATGTTAATTTGGCTATTATTTTTAGCTTTCTATTTCTATTTGGCCTTCTTTTTATGGAGAGACAGAGCAAGAACTCATCCACTGGGACTCCACTCTCCTCATGCTCTGCATTGCAAGCTCAAACGATAAGTCAGAAGTCTCTCAAATGAAGAGATTGGGATACTCACCCTCAAGCAATAATACATGTGCCCCTTGAGGTTATGTAAACGTTATGGATTCACAAAAAAAAAAAAAACTGAGTGATTATGCCAGCCTTACAGATACACTTTTAAATTTATTTATTCATTGAAAAATGTTGGGCAAATTATAAAATTTGACTGGCCTTATCCACAGTGACCAGAGCCTGGATCTCCCTTCCAAGGATTTGCCATCTTTTTCTTCTCTCTACAGATCAGAAGGCTAGGAGAACATAAGTTTACTTGCAATAAATATATTTCCCATTGTCCCCAGAATAATAAATCCCCATGAAACTTAAGAAAAGCAACACAAATGAAAAATTAACTTCTTTCAGTCAAAATTAAATCAAATGGGGATGGGTAAGGAAAGAAACTTTTTCCTGGTTTACTTCGTATCCTTTAGATTGTTAGAATTCCTACAACAAGCATGTATTACTTCTGTAATTTTTTTTAGTTAAAAAAAGGTAACTTTTACTATTAAAACTATCTTTTCCTGAGACTCTGAATCAGGTAGCTTATACCTCATCACCCAGGCACACTCCACAGAGATAACCTCACTATCTTGGTTAACAAGTGGAAAGTGATTGTGTTGAAATCTCTGCAGAGAGATTTCTTCCTGACCTTTCCTGTTACCAGTGCCTTATTTATCCATTTGAATGTCCTGCCAGTCCCTTAAATTTATATCCCAAACTAAATCCATCACTACACCTTTCTAAACTAAATCTTTCACCTAAGTTTCCCATTTCTGCCCATTATGTACTCTTTCACACTCAGTGGCTCAGTGAAAGTGCCTGGAATACCATATGTACCAAAGTATGACTGTTGATGAATAAATGCCAACCCAAAGTTTCATCTACCCCCTTTCCCACCCAACTGTCTGACGCTTAAACCCAGTCAGATTGCAAATGGTCCCTATGTGAATGTCTCCTCCTCCCATTCCCAAAGTCACCGTTTTGGCCTTGGTCCTTCATTCTTTTCAGTGGACAGAGTTCACAATTAGAAAATGTCCCCCATCACCTCTTTTGACTCAAATCTAACCTTTGGGAGCTGCTTGATTAATCTGTTTAAAGCACAGTTCCAATCTTGTCCTTCTCCAGCTTTAAAAATCTTCAATGACTTGTCCTGTCGATGGTTATATTTATGAAGAAAAAACAACTCCCCCCCTCCTCTTCTTCCTGGCCCTGACATTCAAGTTCCTCCAAAATATGATATCATCTGCCCAATCATGCTTCTCATCTACCATTTTGCTACATAAGTATTGCTGATGGTTAACTAAATGGTTGATCTTTAGCAGACATTCCCCTAAACTTTCATTGTGATTCTTTTGTTGTTATGCTATTCACTCTGCCTCAAATGCCATTTCAAGATTCTTTACCTGTGAAAGTTCTACCCATCATTTGGGGCCCACTTTAGTTTCAGCTATTCCATCATATCTTTGCTGGTTTTCCAAATCAGATAAAATTTACAGGTATTTAGCACTTTACCTTTACAAAATGCTTTTCTTATACATTTTTATAACTTAAGCAAATGGAAATAACTTTCATGACATGAATCCAGGTGTTTTCACTCTCAGTGCTGTTTTCCTGCCCTAGCTTCTTTCCTTTGAATCCTAGCATACTTATAAGATATCTCTTACTCCTATGCTTATATCACAGTAATTTATATCCTGGTTTAGTCCCCATTCCTAATTGGGAGCTTCTTAAAGGTAGGATCCAGGACTTCCTGATATTTTTGAATACCTACCAAGTCCGGCCAAATTCGTTGTAGGTAGCAAGAGTGGATTAGTAAAGATTTATTAATCTAAAATGAATTCAATTGATCTCAATTTCCTCTACAAATTCCTCTATAAATGCCAGTTAGGGAGTGGCTGAATGAAATGATGTCCAGACAGTTTAAGTGAACAGAGAAGAACAGTGACTAAGCAGATGGAAAGGAAGTAGCTGGAAATCAAATGCTGGGTGAGTCAGGTCTTCACTCAAGGGATGGCAGTTGCTGGGGCGCTGGGGGTGGGGGGATGCATGGGGGCCAGGAGTTTTTTGGTTTTTTTTTAAGATTTTATTTATTTATTTGACAGACAGAGATCACAATCAGGCAGAGAGGCAGGCAGAGAGAGAGGAAGGGAAGCAGGCTCCCTGTTGAGCAGAGAGCCCGATGCGGGGCTCGATCCCACGACCCCGGGATCATGACCCGAGCCGAAGGCAGAGGCCTCAACCCACTGAGCCACCCAGGCGCCCTGGGGGCCAGGAGTTTATTCTTCACACCAAAACAATGGAAGTCCTGTAATCCCTCACTCCTCTTCCTGAGACTAATTTCTTCCTCTCTCAACCACTAGAAACCTCCATCCTCTAGTCTGGACTTAATCTCTCTTCCAGATGCAATCTTTGCAGACAAAGACCAAGCTAAGAGAGAGAAAAGTGTCAAAGTGGACTAGAAGAAGAATGGCAAGGCTCAGAGTGAAGTGAGATAGGAGGAGCATCTCTCATCCAACCCTATTACTGTGTCTGATTCCTCCACCATGGCCCTCCATAGGCCCATTTCAGGACTACACTGGCCCTTTTTGCTGCTCTCAGCTCGGGCTTCTGCTATAGTCAGACCATTTCTGTCCTCAGCCTTGTTCCCTCTCCTCTGCTCTTTTCTGCCCACATCCTCTGCTCTAAATTATATCATCCTAGAAACTCTCCTTGTCTATAATAAGCCTTATGAGTCTCCTTTTCATGACTTCCAAAGCATTTACATTTATGGGGTACAGTCTTCCTGAACTTCTTGACCTGTCCAATTTAGTATACTTATAACTTCAGTTCTTCTGGTCTTTCATCTCTATAAGTAGGTCATTATTTGTGTCAGACCATATGTCCTGTTTTAGGGTATATATACGTATATATATGTACATGTATACATATATATATGTATATATGTATATGTATATATGTATATATATGTACATATATATACATATATATACCCTAAAACAGCAAACTATAAAACTATACAGCAATTTCAGTTCTCATTTTGTGTAAGTTATTGTTTCCCCTGTCTTCCCAAACTAGGACCTCAGTTCCTTGCAAATAAAGAGTCCCTATTTTACTTCATTTAAATTATCTCACAATGCCTAATACAGCGTCTAAATAAACACCAGTTGGTTGGCTGGTTGATTAATTATTAATCCAAAACCATAATAAAATATTATTCTCTTCTAGTGGCCATTTTTCCATTCTGATGACCAAAGTTTCCCAGAATTTACCTGTACCCAACAGCTCCATCATAGACAGAATCATTGAGGTAAATGATGGAGCCTCCAGGGAGTACAAACTGCTGTCCCGCTGGAGCACTGTAAGACACCAAGCCATCTGCCAAAGGAAACAGGTGTGTCAGTGCCTTAGGAAGGAGAGGCACCTACTGCTTTGATCAACTATCCCAGGGAGCTACACAAGATTTCAGGGGTGAAATCTTGTTCAGTGTGTCTGCACAGAACTCAATCTGGGCACAAAGGGAGCACTGCCAAGGAGCACTCCTCAGTGGCAGTCAGTGAAATGACTCAGATCGCATCATTTAATGTATAGCACACCACACGTTGGTGGAGGAACAATGTCCTTTCTTGGTTCGAACCTAGAGGAATCACTTCACTCCAGAGATGACTAATCCCATACCTTTCCGATTTGTTTGCCTTTATTTTCCAGGGGTTGGGGTTTTTTAACAAGATCTATAAGCTCGCTCTGGAGACCTACCTAGCCAGACACAGCCATAGAGCTCCACCCGCATGCACACATTCATGGAGTGGTCAGTGACTGGAATGAAGCGGACAAATCTAGCCACGATGGGTGGCTCCAAGTCCTTTAGGAAAATGTCATAGGGGTTACTATTCCCATCCAGCACCTGAGGAGAAAGAAGAGAAAGAGGGGGAAGATGCTGTGAGGTTATGCTGACTCTCCCTCATCAACCCTTTCAGGGACCCTCTCTTTTGAACTGAAGGAGCAGAATGTATCCTTTTAGTTTTCTTAGCAGCCTTGATATTCCTCCTGGTCCTCCCACCTTGCCCTCCCTCATCCTCGGTCCCACATGGACAAGGGCATGCCAGGTCTGTGGGTGCACATACCTACACGACAGCCTGTGTACTTCCTCTTCTAGCCTAAGTCAAAATATGGTCCTGGACATCTCAGGGTCTGGATGTCTCTTCTTCCTACCTGTTTCCCATGCCGGTTCCGCCAAGAGATCCAGCGAGTGCCATCCCGACTGTAATTGATCTTGTACATGGGGGCAAATTCAATGCCATGGCCCCCGGCATGGCGCCCTTGGGTCCCCACCAGAGTAATAAAGTGCAGGGTGTGCAAGTCAATCTGTAGGAACTCCTTGAGGTCATCGGGTTCCACTGGAATCTCAGGGCACCAGGCTCCATCCCCTTCTTCTGAGTCCAGCCTTAAGACACAGGGTTGAGGAGACAGAGAGAAACCATGAAACCAGAGTTGTATACCAATCCACAGCAAGCAGTTGCCCTGTCCTGAAGGAAGAGAAAAGGCGGTGACCCCACTTTAAAAAGATTCTTCGGGTCTCCCCTCAAGCCTGACTGCCACCACCTGTGGTCAGTCCCCTGGCCCTGGGGCACTGTGAAACCAAGAGAGACACCACCAAGGCCTAGAGGCCTTCAGATCAGATTTAGTCTTTATTTCTCATCCTTATTTAAAGACCTCAAGGGAAATAAAACCCTTTCTACCCTATACTCCCCCATGAGTCATTTTACCGCCCCCTTCCACTTTCAGTCCCAGCATAACAAGGGTGGCCACCCCTTGCTTGGATATCAAGTTATAGGAAGGAGGAGGGAGGGATCATAAGATCCCCAGTGTGGGTTATGTAATGCAGTGGAATTTTAACCAATGGGACGGGCATGGCAGCCCAGCAAAAAGCCATGGGAACCCATGATGAGAGTGAGGGGCAGGAGTGTGTCAGGGGAGCAGTAAATAATATGCTTTCATTTTATTACCTCCAAGCTGAGCTACCAGTGAGCAAAATTGTGAAATCAGTATAAGGTTTATTTTGGGAGCCTCTTACCACTTTCCCTCTTCCCTAGAATGTCCCTTTTCTCACAGATGTCACCTACTCATCGCTGTTCTCTTCCAACCCCACCAACCATCACTCTCATCTTTCACATACTAAGAAATTATGGGGAAGGTTTACTGAGGTTGCTTTTCTTACGGGTGATTCCATTTTAAAAGAAATCAACACTTTACACCAAAAGAATTAGATTCCAAGAGGAGGAGGATTATGCCCTAACAAGCAGACTGGTTTTTGACAAGGGAGTTCATTGCTTTAGAGGACCCCTGCTATTAGACCACTAGGAACCCACCATACTCTTTATGGATGAGGATGGCCCTTCTATGAGGTATCCTTAAGAGAAGGGAAGAATTTATTGGAGGCTTCATCATATGCTGAAAGCCTTGATGTTTTGCACTATAAGTGATGTTTCACAGACACCCACTGAGAGGAGGACTGAGTCTCCTACCTCCCAATGTCTCACCTCATCTGCACCTTCCCCTACCTACCACTGTCACCAGCTTCCTGCAGTTCCTTACAATGAGAAGGTGAGTAAAGCAAACCCACTGCATATCAATGAACCCATCTGTTGTGGGTAGTGCCATGTAAGGCCCTGTGACTGGGATGGGGTTTCCAGACCAGCACATGGTGCCAAGCCCTGAATTCTCTTTCTGAAAACATACAGAACAGGACGGGCCCACTTGATGTTCTTCCCTCATGCCTCCCAGGTCCCACCAAATACCACCCTTCTTCCCCAGTCCCTTGAGTCAGAAAATGTCAATTTTCTCAGGACTTAGCCTTTCTTGGGGTATCCATCATCACCTTCCATATTTGGCAGCTGTGGATTCTGACCACTGACTGGAAGCTGTGATGTCCTCATCTGGAATGTGGCCTCCTGACATGCCCAGAGGATAGCGGCATATGGCTGGACCAAGAGAAACCAAAGAAAAAAAGAGAGGAAATATTTTTCTTCTTATTTCTGAAGATCCCCTGCCCCTTATAGGAATAACATAATTGATTACTAGACAGGGAAACAGGGGCCTTAAATTTTCCAAAGCCTTTCTATGACCCCAGTTTGATTCCCCTGACTCTCTCAGCCTTTTCTCCCCGACTCTGCCCCCAAACTTATTAGCATCCACTCCCTTGAGCACTGACCTTCAGCCACACCTATCTTTTGGTCCAAAATCTGACAAGTAATGTAACATAATTCAGTGTGCTGATTTATCCTTTTATTTGGTAATAAGCCCATGGCCCATCCCATTTCCCTATTAGAAGATGTACACTTCTAACCAGTTTCCCAGCTGGGCTGAATCATCTTCACAGTCACCAGGTACCACTTGTGATCCAAAGCATTCTTTTTTCTAGGTAGCTGATTGCACAAAATTATGGTGCAAAGCCAACAAACTCCTATGAAGGGACTGAATACACAGCTTTGGTCCTCATCAGCACCATGTTTTAGCCCCCGGCCAAAAATAATAACCTCTGGAGAGAGACTTCTACCTTCAGCCAAGACAGAGTAACAGGAACCAGACTTACTCTCCTGGGTGAAACAACCAAAAAAAAAAAAAAAAAAAGGACAAAGTATACAAAAAACTGGGTTTCAAAACAACGACATCCCTGAGAGACAGGGGACAAAGAAAAGTCCTACAGTGGCACCAGCTTACTGCTGTGACAGAGTCAGGTTGCAGCACAGTGAGTGAGAACTCAGGCAGAGTCTAGAGGATTCCCCAAATCAAGGAGACAAAGAGAAGAGTCTGGAGAGGCCACGGGGATCTAGGTTGCCAGGGAAATACAGGATTCCTAGGTAAACTTAAATTTCAGATAAATAACAAATCATTTTTAGTGTAAATATGTACAATGCAATTTTAAAAGTAGCAGGCATGTAAAGAAGCAGAAAAATAGAACTTTTAATGAGAAAAAAATCAACCAACTGAAACTGATTCAGAACTTATATAGAAGTTAGAATTTAAGAAGAAGACTATTCAAACAGTTATAACTATATTGTACATGTCCAAAAATACAAGATCAGCCACTGTGGGAAACAGTGCGGAGGTTCCTCAAAAAATTTAAAAAAGTATTACCGTATGATCCACCACTGGGTATTTACCAAAATAATACACAAGTGCTAATTTGAAGAGATATATGCATAGGTATGTTTATTGCAGCATCACTTACAATAGACAAGATATGAAAGCAGCTGAAGTGTCCAACAACAGATGAATGGATAAGGAAGTAGTGGTATACACACACACACACATACACACACACACACACACACATGGAATACTGGTCAGTCATGAAAGAATGACATCTTGCCACTTGCAGCAACATGGATGGACCTACAGCATATAGTGCTAAGTGAAATAAGTCCGGGAAAAGGCAAATACCATATGATTTCACTCACATGTGGAGTTTAAGAAACAAAACAAAAGAACAAACAACAAAGAGAGAAAGAGAGAGAAAGAAACAATAAAACCCAGTCTCTTAAATACAAAGAACAAAGTGGTGGTTGCCAGAAGGAAGGTACATGGCGAAGATGGGTGAAACAGATAAAGAGGATCAAGAGTACACTTAATCTTGAGAACTGAGAAATGTCGAAATATTTGATCATTATATTGCACACCTGAAACTAATATAACACTGTATGTTAATTATACTTTAATAAAAAAATAATAACAAAAAGTAAAAATATAAGGAAAGCTATAGGTGATATAGAAAGGATATAAACCAAATTTCTAGAGAAGAAACTTGACTGTTTGAGAAAAGACACTGGATAACATTAAAGGAAGATCACACATTAAAGAAAAGATTGGTGAACTTAAAGACAGAAATAGAAATGATCCAAAATGAAATAATGACAGAAATCAATCAAATAATTAATCAAGCAACAAAAAAAAACAGAACGTTAGTAAGTTCTGGAACAATTTCAAATATCCTCATACACATGTAAATGGACTCCTTAAAGAAGAGGAGAGAGGAAAACAAAGTATTTGAATAAAACATGGTGGAAATTTTTTTCAAATTTGATGAAAGTGTAAACCCAAGAAGTTCAATGGCCTGAAGCATGAGAAACATGAAGAAAATTACACTAGAGTACATCATAATCCAACTGCTTAAAACAGGTGATAAGGAGAAAAGTTTTTAAGCAGCCAGAGTAAAAGAACACGTTATGAAAAGAGGACCAAAGATAAAAATGACAGCAAATGTCCCACTGGAAACAGTAATTAAATAGTAAACATATAAGATGGATTTTCACGTTATTTACATCTCTTTAAGTGGTAGTTAACTATTTAAACAGAAACAGTAACAATATACTGTGGGGTTTACAATATATACAAAAATAAAATGCATGAAAACAATAGCATAGGGCTGAAAAGGGAAATATGGAAGTTATCCTGTTGGAAGGTTTTTATACTATATGTGAAGGGATATAATATCCCTTCACATATAGTATAAAGGTAGGTAGACTTTATATAATTAAAGATGTATATGACAAATCCTAAAGCAAGCACAAAATAACATTTTCTTTTTTTTTTTTAATATTTTTATTTATTTGACCAAGTGAGGGAGAGTGCATAAGCAGGGAGAGCAGCAGGCAGACAGAGAGAGAGAAGCAGGCTCTCTGCTGAGCATGAAGCCTGATGTGGGGCTCAATCCCAGGACCCCGAGATTATGGCCTGAGCCAAATGCAGATGCTTAACCAACTGAGCCACCCAGGTGCCCCTAAAATAATGTTTTCAAAAAGATTTATAGCTAATAAGTCAACAAGAGATAAGATGGAATAAAAAAATTCAATTCACTGAAAAGAAAGCAGAAAACCACAGACAAGTTACAAGTAAAAGGATGAAAAAGATATACCAGAAAAACTTTATTTAAAAAAAAAGCTTGAGTGGTTATATTAATATCAGACGTAGCAGATTTTAACAGAAGAAATAAAGATGGTAATTTCACAATGATAAAGGTGTTCGTTCATCAAGAACACATAACAGTCCTAAATATACACATAACAGAACTTTACAACAAATGAAGCAAAAAAAAAAAAAAAAAAAAAAGACTGCAGGGAAAAGTGAACAAAACCACAATTATAGCTGGAGCTTTCAATACTTACATCTCAAAAATTGGAAAATAAGTGAACAGAAAAATCAGTAAGGATACTGAAGATTGGAACAACATTATCCACTAGTTTTACATAACTGACACTTATAGAACTCTACCCAACAACAGAGTATACATTCTTTTAAAGAGCATATGCAACATTTACCAAGACAGACCATATTCTGAATCATAAAACAAGCCACAATAAATTTTAAATATTCAAGTCATACAAAGTATGTTCTCTGTCACAAAGTAATTACTATTTAGAAAAATAAATAATGGAAAGATATCTGGAAAATCCCCAAATATTTGCAAACTAAATAAAACTCTTCTGAATATGCCATGGGTCAAAGGAAAAACCAAAAGGGAAACTAGAAAGTATTTTGTACTATAAGATAAAGAAAATATAACATAACAAAATTTGTGGATACCACTTGGGAAGTACTTATGGGGAAAATTACCACAGTAAAAGCCTATATTAGAAAGGAAGAGAGATCTCGAAACTATGACCTCAGTTTTCACCTTCAGAAACCAGAAAAAGTAGAACAAAAAAAAATACAAAGTAATTATAAAAAGAAAATAATAGATATATTAGTAGAAATCAATGAAATAGAAAACAGAAAAATTCCTTAAAACCAAAAGTTGGTTCCTTGACAAGATTTAAAAAGAGAAAGCAAAAAAGAATCTCGAGCCAGACTGATTGGGAAAGAAAAACGAATACACTACAAATATCCAGAATGTGAGAAGTTACTGAGGAACAGATACTAAAATATTAAATATTAATATTAGATATTAAATTATTATATTATTAAATATTATTAAATATTATTAAATATTATTAATATTAGATATTAAATATTAAATATTAAAAATATAGTTAAAACTGTAAGCAGTTTTATGCCAACAATTTCAACAACTTAGATAAAATAGTCAAATTTATTGAAAATACAAACTACCAAAGCTCACTTATAAGGAAATAGGTAACTGGAATATCCCTGTATGTTCTAAAAAATTAAATATATGGTCAATAACCTTCTTACAAAAAAAACCTCCAGGACAAGATGACTTTACTGTTGAATTCTACCAAATATTTCAGAAAGAAAAAAATACCAAGCACTAACAAACTCTTCCAGAAAATCAGAGAGGATATTTCCTCATTCACTCTATGAAATCAGCATTACTCTAATATAAAAACCAAACAGAAACATTATAAGAAAACTATAGATTAATAACCATCATCAACATAGATGCAAAAACTCTAAACAAACTTTTAGTAAATTGAATCAAAAAATATATAGAAAGGATAATACATCATGACAAAGTGGGGTTTATTCTAGGAATGCAAGGTTGGTTTGACGTTCACAAATCTGAATGATTGATCTCAATGATTGTGAAATTCACCACAAACCTAAAAAGTGAAACTGTAGTATCACTTCAATAGATACAGAAAAAAAATTTGATAAAATCAAACATCATTTCCTGATAAACATTCTCAGCAAACTAGAAATTGAAAGGAACTTCCCCAGGGTACCTGGATGGCTCAGTCGTTAAGCATCTGAGTCTTGATTTTGGCTCAGGTCATAAACTCAGGGTCATGAGGTCCAGCCCCGAGTCAGGCTCCATGGTAAGTATGGAGTTTCCTTAAGTCTCTCTCTCTTGGGGAGCCTGGGTGGCTCAGTGGGTTAAGCCACTGCCTTCAGCTCAGGTCATGATCTCAGGGTTCTGGGATTGAGCTCCACATTGGGCTCTCTGCTCAGCAGGGAGCCTGCATCCCCCTCTTTCTCTGCCTGCCTCGCTGCTTACTTGTGATCTCTCTCTCTGTCAAATAAATATATAATTTTTTTTAAAAAAAGAGTCTCTCTCTCTCTCTGTCTCTCTATCCCTCTGCCCCTATTCCCCTGTTGTCTCTCTCTCGCTCACTTTTTTTAAAAAAAGAAAGGAACTTCCTCAATACAAACAAGTGTAACAGATTATAAAAACCCATATGCCAAAAAATTGAACAACTTAGAAGAAATGGATAAATTCCTAGAAACATGTAAACTACCAAAACTAAAGCAGGAAGAAATAGAACATTTGAACAGACCAATCACCAGCAATGAAGTTGAATCAGTACAAAAGACAATTTCACAGGAAAATTCTACCAAACATTTAAAGAAAAGTTAATACCTATTCTTCTTTAACTATTTCAAAAAATACAAGAGGAAGGAATCACCCTGACACCAAAACCGGATAAGGACACCACAAAAAAAGAGAACTACAGCCCAATATTTCTCATGAATATACTCTCTCATGAACATAGATGCAAAACCCCCAACAAAATATTAGCAAATGGAATCCATCAATATACTTTTTTTAAAATCACACACCACAATCAAATGGGATTTATTCCCAGGATGCAAGGGTGGTTTAATATCTGCAAAACAATCAACATGCTATATTGCATCAATAAGAGAAAGGATAAAAACCACCTGATCATTTCAACAGATGCAGAAAGAGCATTTGACAATGTACAACATCCGTGATGTCATTTGATACTTCCAGAAACAGTATGATGAAGCAAAACCATATACAGCTGCTTTGGCAAGAGTCATGACCATCTACCCACTGAAACACTTCTAGGGTTCCTGTCCATTGCATTTTCCAAGTCAAATTTGAGTCAAGGGAGGAACGTGGGATCTAGTATCATTTTGTCTATTTTGGTCAGATGTATAATTTCTCCATCTGAGGTGACAGGTTCTACAAATAATAATTATGCTTGAATCTCAAGTGTAATTCTGGGCTGTTCAGGAATGCAGCATCAAATTCTCAAATTCTAAACTCTCTGGAATGTGAAATTGAAGGGAGGAGTAAGGATGAGGAAATATTGATACAGATGCCAGTGAGGCCAAAATTACCAATGAGTGAGGTCAATGAACATTTCAGAAATCACTCACAGGGTGTGCCCCCTCTTGTGGTCCACCCCTCCATGCCATGAAGGCCATACCCTGACTCAAGGCCTATGCTAAGTGTTTTAACCCTGGTGTTTAGTGCCTCTCAGTATCAGTGACTTAATGGCAAGGAGAAGCTTCTGGACACCTTTATCCCACATGCCACGTGATGTGACCCAATCCAGTTTGCCAGAGCACTCACATTTGCATTTGGGACACAAGCCAGCTACTAATAAACTAGACCTTTGCTTTCCCTTTGTTATTATTCTCTGTGTGTATATTTTCCTCAAGGACCTTCTGGGGAGGCGGCCTGGCTGGCCAAGGCAGGCCATTCCTGCTCTTTTGGCTATCATTAATGTCATGGTGCCCCCAATTGCTATTTTGACTCCTAAAACACAGCTCTTCACAGTTTTCAAAGTGGTGTTCCATTGTTTCTATCTGTTGACCCCTACAATAACCCTACATGGTATACAGGGTCTGTATTATTATTCTCAGATTATACGCAAGGAAACAAACCAGTTAAGGTCCCACAGCTATTAAGCAGTCCAAATCCAAAATTAGTCCCAATGTACTAGACAGTCCCACTCTGCTTTAACCATAGGTGCAATACGTTGCAGGCTGTTTCTCCCAACACGTCAAGCCGAGGCAGAGTCTTGCAGGTTAGTAAGAGAGTTTGTCTCTGGCATCTTCCCTCCTTTCTGAAACCAAAGCTTTATTCAGGAATCCAGTCCTATCTCCAACCCCAGCATGACAACCTGCATGTTTGCTTATTGCTTTTCGAGTCCACGTGGTCCTTGAGTTCCTTTTTTCATTCATTCATTCATTCATTTAGTGATTTTTGGACCACTATGGGAATATAGCCATAAACAACACAAAGTGCCTCGTGTCAAGAGTTTGCATTCTAGTGTGGGGAAACAGACAACAGGCAAATGTAAGATGAGAGAAGATGGTAAATGTTGTGAAGAAAAACAAGGTGGGAAGGAAATAGGGGCTCTTTCCTGTAAAGAGATAAGGAAGGCCTCTCAGATGAGGTGACTTTGAGCAGAGGCCTGAGTGGAGGAAGACAGTGAGCCCAGTGACTCTTAGAGGGTGGGATGTTTCATGGAAAGGGGACAGGAAAACAAGAAAAAGTCTTCTTGGTTGTTTCAGACACAGCACAGAAGTCGCACACCTGAAGTGGATAGACTAGCTTAAATTATTATCCAGCACTGTTCCATTGCCCTGTAACAAACTTGGACAAAACTAAACCAGATGGTTTTGGGAAAGAATAGTACCAATTTTGGTAAATTCTCCCTCCTCTGATTTCCAACATTTTTAATATCTGTTTTGTAGCCTTAGGTACATAGTACTTTGTCATAAAATTATTTGTGTGAAAGTCCGATCTCCCCCGCAGATGGCAAACTTCTTGGGGGGAAAAAGTTGGGGCGGGGAGCAGGGGGATAAAATCTTCTTCAATTTTATTTCTCAGTGCACATCTGGGGAGACAATAGGTGCTCATAATATTGATTGAAAAAAGAGATAGATATGGGTTAGGAGTAAGGACAAAATTGAGTAACATATGTCTCCCTGCAAACCTTACCTGCCCCAGACTATTCCATTTCAAACAACTCCATTCTGCCAATTACTTGAGCCAAAAATCTTGAGGCCACCCTAGCCTCTTTTCATACTCCATATCCACCCCATCAGCTGATAAGAAATCCTGTTAGCCACCCTAAAAAGTTCCCATAGCCCATTTACTTCCCACTTATGCTGCTACCATTCTAGGTCAACCCACTGTCTCCTATCACCAGGAATAGAACAATAATCTCCCACCCAGGCTTCCTTTTCTCTACCTTGCCTCATGTATCTATGAAAATATAAGTCAGACCATGTAACTCTTCTTCTGCTCATCACCCTCCAGGAATTCCCCACTTCACTCAAAATGATATTCAAAATGCCATGTGTAGTCTCCAGGAACCTGCAGAGTTGGTCTTCAGCTGTCCTGGACCGCTGTCCAGCCCACCCACCACTGCCATCCAGCCACTCAGGCTTCCTTGCTGTTCCTCAAACACACTACGTATGTTTCTCTTTCCAGCATCAAAGTATTTAATTTAGTGATGGGAATAATCTGTGCAGGTTGAGGAAAGAGAATTGAAAGACTGCATTTCCTATTATTTCTCACATGCTAACATATCTGAAATCAGAATGCATCTTATAAGCAAATGGTGAGTCATAGCTCAACTGTCTGGGATTTTCTCCTTAGAGTGACACAAAATAGTGAGACATGGTGCAGTCAGGAGTGTCTTACATTTGATGAAGTAGAGTAATAATAGCATCCATTTAAAAGCATTTGTGGGGGGGAGGGGGTAACTGGGGGATGGACATCAAGAAGGGCACATGATGTAATGAGCACTGGGTGTTATATAAGACTGTTGAATCACTGGCTTCTACCTCTGAAACCAATAATACATTATATGTTAATTAACTGAATTTAAATAAAATAGGATAAAATAAAATAAAAGCATTTGTTAAGTGTCAGACAATGTGGTATTTTCTCACTTATTACTTCATATTTCTCACCAATCACCCATCTATAGGTAAGAGTTTAAATAATGGCCCAAGGGGGTGCCTGTGTGGCACAATTGGTTAAGAGACCAACTTTTAGTTTCGGCTCAGGTCGTGATCCCAGGGTCATGAGATCAAGCTCCATGTAGGGCTCTGTGCTGAGCAGAGTCTGCTTGGAATTCTCTCTCCCTCTTCCTCCACTCCTCCTGCTCATGCTCCCTACCTCTCTCTCTCTCTCTCTCTCTCAAAATAAATAAATAAATCTTTTTAAAAACCTGCCCAAGGCCATTCATTGAGTAAATAACTAAGTCACTTTTAGAATCTGACCCTAAAGACTGCCCTCTCTGCTATACAACCTCTGAAAATAAAGAGATTTCAAATCCACTCCAGGATCTGAGCAAAGTTCACATCTTTTCTGGGTTCCAGTTTTTCATGTGAAAAGCAAGGGTTTGGAGCACCTGGGTGGCTCAGTGGGCTAAGCCTCTGCCTTCCATTCAGGTCATGATCTCAGGGTCCTGGGATGGAGCTCCACTTTGGGATCTCTGCTCAGCAGGGAGTCTGCTTCCCCCTCTCTCTCTGCCTGCCTCTCTGCCTATTTGTGATCTCTGTCTGTCAAATAAATAAAAATCTAAAAAAAAAAAAAAAAAAAAGCAAGGGCTGCATCAGTTGTTTTCCAAGGCAGGGGTTCCCAAAAGCCGGTCCATGGACCAACCGCTCGCTCTAGAGTTGCTTGGGAAGGTTGTAGAACATCCAGTAAGAGCCCCGTCTTGGAGACAGGAGATCTGAAAGTGCCCAGGAACCTGAAGATCTAAAAATTCTCCCAGGCGATCCTGCTATGCATTCAGGCTAGGGAATCACTGCTCCCAGCTCCCTTCCAGCCTGGACACACAGTGACTCTCTGGGGTCACTCCAAAGTCCAGAGACATCCAGATTCACAGTTCCACTGGGCTCTCGTTCCTGACTCTCATACATCTCCAGTCCCTGGGCCCCAAGTGTAGTGAGAACTTCTGTTTCTCGGAACATCTAAAGTAAACCAGAAATGGGCAAAAAGTGTCGCATGGGGTGAGTCATGATATTGTTGCAAATAACTTCTCCACCAAGCACTGCTTATCCTGGGAACAGCAACCAGGGAGTTTTAACAGAGCTGCTTGTAGCTGAGCCCATGTTATGAAACATGTCGATGCTTCCTGGGCTCAGGAATCCTGTCCATTTTGTGTCCTGACTGTACTGTAGAGGTACTTTCCGTATTTAACAAAGAAAGGAAGAGAAAGCGGGAGAGAGACCCCACCTAGGATACTGTGTTTGGTGTCAGAGGCACACTACTTCCTCCCTCCCTTCCCCCTCCTCCCTCCACCTCTGCCCCAAGGCTCTTTGCTCCCTTATCTATGACTGTGTTCCCCCTCCATCCTCCAAGCTGCTCAGGGACCAGCAGCCCCACCCCCACCTGGGAACTTGCTAGAAATGCAAAGCCACAGTCCCCACCCCAGACCAACAGCATCACTCTGAGGGGGAGCCCAACCAACGACGTGGTCACCAGCCCTCCAGGGGACTCTGATGCAGCCCGTTTCAAAACTGGAAGGACTGGGGTACAAAAGGAGACTTTAGTTCTCCACATGAAAAAAAAAACCAAGCACAATTCTAACTCTGTCCGTGTGCCCCTACTTCTCATCCCCTCCAGGCCTTCCCTCACCCAAGCACGTGTAGACAGCAGTGGCAACACCAGGACAAGAACTGGCAGGCCTCCCCCGGACCCCACAGTGGGGACTGGGACAGGAAGGACAGACCACACGTTTATCCCTGCGAGGAGGCAGTGGAGGAGCGAGAAGTAAACCTGTCTTTCGGGAGTCTGTCATCAGGTCTATTAGCAAATCCCACAACTCCTACTTCCTGCAAAGTTCGGGAGTCTAACTGCTTGTCTCCTCACTCCTGAACCTCTCTAATGCCGTCTCGCTCTTCTTCCTGGTTCCTCCGCCAGCCCTTGTCCACACGGCAGCCCATGGGAGCTTCCTAAAACCTTATTCTGACAAGAACCTTCTAACAGCCTTAGGGGCTTCCTGGGACCACGTGACCCCACGAGGTCTACAGGATCCAACCTCAGCCCACATCCCCAGCCTCATCTTGGGTTCTCCTCACATCTCCACTCTCTAGATCCCAGCACACTGGTCTCATCCCTACTTCATAAATGCATGAAGTACCTTCCGGCCTCAAGGTCTCTCTACGTCCTGTCCCCTTTACCTGGAATGTTCTTCCCCTCCCCTCCCTTACCTGCTGACTCCCTCTTATCCTCCAGCTCTCAGGGAATTCCTCTGAGCCCTTGGGGAAATTAGGGATCTCTGTTACATACTCTTACAACACACTGGTCCCCTTCTTAGTGTTCCTCATACTTGTAATACAAATAGTTACTTGGTTAGTTTGGTTCTCTTCACTAAACAGTTAAGTGGCATATGGCCAGGGAGCCTGTCTGTCTTTCTCTCTCTTGTTTCCCTAATTTTTAGGAGGGTGTCTGGCATTAACTGAGTGCTCGGTAAATATCTGCCAAAAAAGCAATAAAGGAGGAGTTTTCTGTTGTTCACAATTATGGGGCTTAAAAACAGAGACCTGGGAGATCAGGCAAGGGTAGCCTTGACCAGTGATCTTTAACCAGCCAGTAGACATATAAGACTCCCTTGTTATTCAGGGTCATTATGCATCTATGGCAACCCATCTTTTTGTTCACGTATTAATTTAATGAATGTATGCATTTAATGTCAATTTATTTAATGTTCATGAATTTACTGAACAAGTAAGTTCCTGCTCTGAAGATACAGTAGTGAACAGGACAGATAAAATGACTTAGCCCATGGATCTTACATTCTGGTGGAGGAGAGAAACAAAAGGCAATAGATTTTTAATAATCAAATAGGCAATCAAATTGACTATTTGACCACAGCTTTTATCAGTTGGTACTATTTCAGACAGTATGAGAGAACTATGGCAAAACACTAAAATATGACAGGGGGATAACAGAGACAGTTGGCGTGTTCTTTGAGGTAACCCTCACCAGAGATTTTCTAGTTCCCTAGTACCTGTTTACCTCCTTATTGAAGCTGTAAGCAATTTTGAGAATAGTAACCAGGTCAGACTCTTCCTTTTCCTCCTCAGCAACTGCCAGCACATGGTGCCCATTAGATGCTCAATACACATTTGGCAAATAAATAGGTAAGCAAAAGGTAGAGGGATGGAGAGATGGATGGATGGATGGATGGATGGATAGATGTGAGGCTGAACGAAGGAGAATTCACATGGGTTGAACTCTAGAGGACAGCTGCTGGGACTGATTCATGTCTCCAGAAACGATTATTTCTCAACCATCTCCAAACAACAGCAAGCAGTGGGGATGCTGTTTCAAGGGCCTTGTGGCCGTTTGCATGAGAGGAAGAGTGGCTCTGGCAAGGATATTAGTCAATGGACACTTGATAACTGTCCAACAAGCTGCACTAAGGAGGGATCCCAAGCGTTGGTGACAAGAGGCACAGAAGATGAGGATGTCTTGATGAGGATCCCCAGCTCAATGCCAGAACAAAGCTCTGAGCCACCGGTATCACAAACCTTCTTTAGGCAATGGGAGTGGGTCTGGAGGTTTAGATGTTGGGACCAAAGAATATAAGGATAAGGATAGAGAATTCAGAGATAAGAGCCAGGAAAGTAGCCATTAGGCAAAGTTTCTTGGTGAATCAGTATCCCCAGGGGCCTCAGAGAAAGGGCATAGGAAAATAGACAAGCTGATCTTGGATGGCCTTTCGCATCCTAGTGGGTCTTTGGAACCGGGATAAGCCATGGCCCAGGGCAACCAACGTGGCACTTCTCAGCAGTACCACTATGGTTTTCCTATTGGGTATGCCTATTTTTGGTAAACTCCTTCTGTGGAAGGGATCCTGGCCAATAGCAAAGACACAGAATGCCAAGTCCTAAATGTCAGGCCCCCTTGCTTTTCCCCAAGCCCACTTCATTTTTTATCAGAGCCCCTCCATCTGTCTCTGTACTCCACATTATGAAAGATAGGGGAGCATGAAAAGGCAGAGAACAGTAAGAGAAACAAGAGATCCGACATCAAAGAAATGTGTCCTGATTTTGCCTGCTGAGTTGTCTTGGTGGTTCTTGACGCTTCCGCTACCCGCCAATCTCCCGGCCAGAGAAGCCAATTCACTTCCCAGTTTCCCAGAGTGGAAAACTACCAGTGCCGGCTGCCCACATGCCCAGGCAGAGCTCGATCTGTCCTGAGCGCTGGTAGCTCCTGGCAGGCAGGCTGAGGAGATGCAGCTGCCACTGGCCCCAGCTTCCCAAGAATTATTTTCACACCATGCTGCCAAGGTGGAGAGCCTGAAAGGGCTGCTTGTTCCGTGATGTTTACCATCTCACTGCTAGCTCCAGACCATGGGCTTACCCATCAATGAGTGTCCTATATGCCGCTTCCAGGAACACACACACACACACACACACACACACACACAGCACATGTGAGGCCCGGGGCATGGCGAGCTGACACCTGGGCCTGGCTGGACACCAGGAAGACGAGACTGACTGGGAGTAGGATTACTGGGGTCAACCAGGGGACCCAAGACAATCTATGGTCTAAAAGGACATCTGCAATCATAAGCTTTAAACCCAGGAAGGAACTTCAGGAACCAACCCTTCCAATGGCTCCACATTAAATGTGAGAACCTCTGAAACCCCCAAAAGTGAACTGACTTACTCAAGGATGTACTGCGGAGAGTGTAATGAGGACTGACATTCAGGTCTCCTGATCCCTGGTTCCTCTTTCTTCAACCCTTGGCTACCTTGATGGAATTTTTCCAATTCCAGAAAGGCCAAGATGGTCCCATTAGAGAAGCTGTCGTTTGGGTCCCTGCTCTCCACAAGCTCCACACTAGAGGCTACTACAGACTGGTTCACTATTCAGGTAAATCTGCACAATGGGATGCTGCTAGGAGTCAGGGAAGATTATCTGGGTTCCTCAAGGTACACGGTGCTATTTTGCCAACACCCTTTTTGCTGAAATTGAAATTCCCCTTAGGATTAGTCCTTTCAAATTTTAGCTTTCCTAGAAGCCCGCCTAGAAGCCCACCAAGAAATATTCTTCCTCCTGGCTCACAGAGTCAGCTAAGGCTTCACCGTGAAATAATGTGTCCCTCTCTCCCCCAAAGGGGTGAGTTGAAGGGACAGAAGGTCGCCATGAAAGTCAGGAATTGAGAAGAAAACCGGGGCATGGTCTGGAAGCTGAAAACTGGAGTCTGCCACTTCCAGATCATGGGACTCCAAGATAAGTTACTACACCTCTCTGAACCCGAATCGCCTCATCATTAATAATATTACCAAGACAGTTGTTACAGAGATTTAATACAACGAATACAAAGGGCTTCATGAAATAGACTAGGGCTGCAGGAATGACATCCAGGAAGAGGAAGAGAGGGGATTATTTGTTTTAAATATTACATTCACTCTTTCTTAAGCAATTTGGAGGTTTTATGGTCTTGGGAGGATTACTTAAGTTTCAGCCTCTCAGCTTAATGGTAATAATAATATTTGTTTATAGGAATGCTGTCAGGAAATAGGAGTTAACACATAACAAGCACTTTGTATGGTTTAAAGTAGAGTAAAGCTTAGAACAGTAATAACAAAGGTTAAATGTTATGTATTTTTTAGGTATTTTGACTCTGACTCTTTCTAAAACAAAGATTGGAATTGGCTTCCAAAATTGTGTAAGATAATAAACAAATAAATGTATGCTAAGGGGAAAGAGAATAGGGACAATAAGATAAGCCAGAGGGCTAAGGTTAATATCAGAAATATATTACATTTGGATCTAGACCTTTGCTGGTGATGGGTCTCCCAAATTTGGCTCTGTGCTTCTCAGGAGCCAACGCAAATAGCACAAGATAATCACTTAACATGAATCACAATGGCAACAAGGTAAAAGTGAACTTTTCAGTTCTGTTTCCAGGTAGGATGGAGTAGCTTGCAGTAACCAGTGTTTCCCCTGAGCATATCTGGAAGACCTAGATATAATTCATAAAGCATCTATTTGAAAGCATCTGCTTGCTGCCTGAGTTTTAAAAAGTTAAAAATGGGCAGAATATAAAAACAGCTGTTTTTCCAAAGAGACTGTGAGCACAGGGGACTAGGACTTCAGAGAAGGGTGAATCTGAGGGGCCCTGTAACTCCTGCAGCCACATTTGGCCAGTCCTCAGTTTGGAGCAGGGCTAGGAGGCTGGCTCTGGGCTTTGCACAGGCAGAGTGTTCCCAGGGAGCAAAATCCCAGAGCCCCTGAACGAGACCAGGGATCCCACGAGCTAGCAGCATTTTTCTTGCTGAGCACATTTGCCAAATGCATAGCCATCTATCACTGGTGAGCAAGTTTCTCAATAAGAAAAGCCCCAACAAAGTCCTAAATATTGGTCTAACCCACTGAAAGCCAATGAATCACAATGACTGCTTTCCCAAGGTGGATCTGCCCTACCCCCCATAGCCAGGGCTTCTCCAATGCCAGGATGAATCATTTCTTACAGTAACCAGGCTCTATCCATAGAAAATACACTTCATTGCTTGGCCTGATATCTTGAATAAAGGCTATGGTACACAAAAGACCGAATTCCTCTCCCATAATGCCAAAAGTAAGAGCTTTACACATATTTGGGTAAATTGAAGCACATTTCCCTCTATTTACAACCACTAAAATGCTCTGCTTCTAGGCCAAAGCAGGGAGACTGTTAGCATTTGTGGAAAGGCATAGGGGCTGCACTCTCTCTGCATAGGCTGTAGCTCCCCTGGCCCTCAGATACCAGGAGGCTGGACCCCTGACACTTCTAGCAGCTAGAGCTAGAGCTTTGGTTCCTCATCCTCCCTCTGGCTCACTCCCTCTGTACTTAGCATCCCTGTCCTTCAAAGAGATGATCTTCCAATGAACTCCTTCTCAGGTTCCTCATATCTTTGTGAAATCAAGTCTCAAATGGCATAATTTAGACTTTTTTTTTTCTTTTTGCAGAAAAATACAGAAAAGCCTGGGATCCCCTTGACTTCCTTCCTTCCTGCCTTCTCCTTACTCCTCAAGTACCTGTTGATTACATGTATAAGCCAAGGACTGTGATAGGTGTTGCTCGTGAATACATAAGAGATCACTGTCACACCAAATAAGACAAAGACCAAAGTCATAACATCTGTGAAGCGCGGGGCTGGTGGGGAGTTGCATATATCTAAACAACTCATCACCTCCTATTTAAGCCCCCAAAAACCTCGCTGTTATTTTTTGTTGTTGTTTTTTGTTTTATTTTGTTTTAAGATTTTATTTATTTGACAGAGAGTGAGAGAAGGAACACAAGCAGGGGAAGAAGGAGAAGCAGGCTTCCCGCTGAGCATGGGGCCTGATATGGGACTCGATCCCAGGAACCTGGGATCATGACCTGAGCTGAAGGCCGAAGCTTAACAACTGAGCCACCCAGGCGCCCCAACCTCACTGTTTTGAATGTCTTAGCTTTTATTTTACTTTACTGTGTACACGTCCAAACCACAAAAAATTCTGGGAGGCCTATCTTGCCACATCCATGCTCTTCAGAGGCCTGCTGGCTAGGACCAAAAGCTAAGTCAACAATCGCACTATTCTCCCCCAGAAAAATACACTGCCGTGGATAAGCACGGCTGGGTACAGGGCCCTGTGTTCCCGTGGAGTTCGATGGCCGGAGTTCAGGGTTGTTAGAATCCCCAATTCCCAAAGGTAACTTGAGTCTTTCTTGGAAACCACAATGGACCATAATGGTCACTAATGAATTCTTTTTCTCTTTCCTCCCCCATCATCTGCTAAATAGAAACCATTGTTTTATGGTATTTGGTTTATTTTATTTTCCTTTTCTTCCAAAAGTAACAAATCACAACCCTCAATATTTGCATATAACTTTCCAAAGCCCATTAACTTCACTTATCTCATTTGGGCCCCCTAGAATAGCCACGTGAAGTGTAGAGAGTGGAGTTAATTCTGCCCGTTTTATAAGTGAGCAAAGTGAGATACAGAGTTTCACTTGAAGTCACAAAGCTAGACAGTGACAGGGCTGGACCCAGACTCTAGGTCTCCTGATTTCCATTGCCATGGTCTATTCACCAACTGTGTCAGCACTCACTCTGCACACTATCTATAATGAGACCCCAGGGTCAAGAGGAGCCACCAGTCTGGGGAACAATCTGGACAGAGGACCCAGGAGGGCTTACAGCCTGTCTATATCTTAGAACATCTTGGTCTCAGATTTGTTGAAATACCATAGCAAGGGGTACCTGCATGGCTCAGTTGGTGAAGCATCCAACTCTTCGGCTCAGGTCATGCATGATCTCAGAGTCGTGAGATCAAGCCCATGTTGGGCTCCATGCTCAGTGCAGAGTCTGCTTCAGATCTTTTCTCTCTGTCCTTCCCTGTGCTCATGCTCTCTCTTTCAAATAAGTAAATAAAGCCTTTAAAAAAACGTGATAGCAACAGGAATCTTCTTCCTGGTTACAGGATATAAAATCAATACACAAAAAATCTGTTGCATTTCTATACACTAAAAATGAAGTATCAGAAAGAGAAATAAAGAAAATAATCCCTTTATAATTCCATAAAAATAATAAAATACCTAGAAATCCATTTAAACAAGCAGGCAAAAGACCTGTATGCAGAAAACTATAAGACATTAATAAAAGAAATCAAAGAAGATATAAATAAATAGAAATATATTCCATGCTTATGGATGAAAGAATCAATATTGTTGCAATATCCATATTACCCAAAAAAATTTACAGATTCAAAGCAATCCCTATCAAAATCCCAAATCCACTTTGTTTTTCAAAGAGATAGAACAAATAATCCTAAGACTTGTATGGAACCACAAAAGGATCTGAATAGCCAAAGTAATCTTGAGAAAGAAGAACAAAGCTGAAGGTATCATTCTCCTCATCTGCAAGATACAATACAAAGCTATAATAATTAGGGGCCCCTGGGTGGCTCAGTGGGTTAAAGCCTCTGCCTTCGGCTCAGGTCATGATCCCAGGGTCCTGGGATCGAGCCCCGCGTTGGGCTCTCTGCTCAGCAGGGAACCTGAGTCCCTCTCTCTCTCTCTGCCTGCCTCTCTACCAACTTGTGATCTCTGTCTGTCAAATAAATAAATAAATAAAATCTTTTTTTAAAAAGCTATAGTAATTAAAACAGTATGGTATTAGCATTAAAAAAAGACATATAGATCAATGGAATAAAGAGCTTAGAAATAGATCCACACATACACGGTCAGTTAATTTACAACAAAGGAACCAAATGTGGAATTCCCTCAAAACATTAAGAATAGAATTGCTATGGGGGCACCTGGGTGGCTCATTCTGTTAAGCATCTGCCTTCAGCTCAGGTTATGATCTCCGGGTCCTGGGATTAAGCCCTGCATCCAGCTTCCTGCTCACTTGGAAATCTACTTCTCCCTCTCCCTCTGTTGTTCCCCCGGCTTGTGCTCATGCTCTCTTAAATAAGTAAATAAAATCTAAAAAAAAAAAAAAAAAAAAGAGGAACTACCATGGGAGCTCCTGGTGCTCAGTTGGTTAAGTATCTTCCTTCAGCTCAGGTCATGATCCCAGGGTCCTAGAATCAAGCCCCAGGTCAGGCTCCCCACTCAGAGGGGCACTTGCTTCTCCCTCTCCCTCTGCTCTCCCCTCATGTAACCCTGCCCCGTCTCCTGCTTGCTTTCTCACTCATGAACTTTCTCTCAAATAAATAAATAAAATCTTTAAAAAAATAGGAGTACCATGTGACCCAGAAATTCTACTTTTGGACAATCTGAAGAAAATGAAAACACTAATTCAAAAATCTTTTTGAACTAGTGAGTATGCACCCCCATGTTTACTGTGGCATTATTTATAAGAGCCAAGATATAGAAACAACCAAAGTGTCTATAAATGGATGAATGGGTAAAGAAATTGTGATATATCACACAACAGAATCATAGTCATGAGAATGAAGGAAATTCTGCCATTTGTGACAACATGAATAAAATTTGAGGGCATTACGCAAAGTGAAATAAGTCAGACAGAGAGAGACAAATACTCTATGATCTCTCTTATATGCGGAATCTAAAAAAACAAAAAAACAATCTCACAGATATAGAGAACAGATTGGTGGTTGCCTGAGGCATGGGGTAGAGGGTGGGAGAAATAGGTGAAGGGGATATAAATTTATTAAAAAGTAAAATAAGGAATCTAACTGTTGGGGGGGTAGCAGAAAGAACCTGCATCCTGGGAGGAAGGACATGGCTTAGCATTTTGTTATCACAGGGTAAAGACAAAGCCTGTGATATATATCCTCGCTCTGCCCCCTAGCTAGCGCTGTAATCTTGCGTGAGTTACCTAACGTGTCTGGGCCTCAGTTTCTCCTTTCTAAAACTGGAATAATAATACTACCTAAGATTATATACCATAAATTATTGTGAAGATTAAATTTGCTGACACCCACTTAGAATGGCATCAGGATGACAGTAAGTGCTCAATGGATATTAGTTGGTACTCTTCTTTGGACTCTGCGTTCTCTTTTTCCTATTTGGCACAATCAAGGATATTTGAGGGGCAGATGAGCCTCTGTTGTCCCCAGAGAAAGATCCTTTTACTGGCAGGAAGGATACCAAAGGCCACCGTCAAGCTAGACTTGACAAACAAACATACAAGCAAGAAAGAGCCAATCTAGGCAGCATCAGGCATTGCTTGCTTAAGAGAAATGCAAGCAGGGAGGTCTCTTCCTAGCCTTTTTATCTCCCTATGAGGGCCCTGCTCAAGCTGAATAAAGCAAGCAACCAGTCTCTCTCTCTCTCTCTCTCTCTCTCTCTCTCTCACACACACACACACACACACACACATAGGCACAGCACTAGTACCTCAGGTCTGGTTTCAGAAACCTGAAACTAGCACTACAGTCTCATTAGATGAGGCCCCACAAGCCCTCTCCCTTGTCTCTGGGGACATGAATGATGAGAACCCGAGGAAACAAAAATGATTCTCCAATCTGGAAATGTGTGTACATAAGTTAGCATGTATCAGCTTTGGTGGGAGACAAGGGGGTGAGGAGAAGGGGAGAACCCATGCAGAAGGGAGCCAGTGCATTTCTAGTGCTTCGGTTTCTTTTTGAAGCTGAGTTAGTCCTGAAGGGCTTCTAGCGGCACCCTTTCTTGCTGGGCATGTGAATGAGACCAAGGCTCCCAGAAGGAGCCCTGCATGATCTTATTAGTCTTCTTCCACTTCAGGTGGTCCCTCCAATGCCAGTGACCTCTCACCCCCATGAACACACACTGGCAATCACAAAAAGGAAACAATGAAAGGTTGTTTCCTTACTGGTTCCCTCATGGGGCTGGGTGGTTTTAGTGGGATGAACTTGGGGCCGGGAGACTGGAGCCGTGGACATAGATGTGTGCTCATGGACAAATGACTCATCTCCTTTGACACCACTTCTTTTACCTATAAAATGAGGAAGAGGGACTTGAATATTGTTATGGTCTATTGCAATACAAACAGCCAAGGATGCTAGTTGCCTGGACCTGAAGAACTCACTGGAAGGTAGGATGGATGCTGGAAATAACAAACCACAGTGAGGAACCTAAAAGAAATGTGGAATCTATAGGAGAAGAATCCCTCCTCCCCAAATCCCAACCCGCTAAAGTCTTTGCCCCTCCCCTGAAAGTAGAACATTCTAGACACCGAAGGCGGATTCTCCTACCCCAGGGCTCTGAACTGCTAGTAAGTTGCCTGCTTCCTATGAGGGGAAGTGTGGAATGGAAACAGGAAGCCCCAGCTCTGCCCTGCCCTGGCTCCACACCATGGAGCCTGAGTGCCAGGACTGCCTGTTAGGGAAAAGAGCTGTTTCTCCCTTTTCCAAGTAAAAGCAGTTGTCACAGGCCAAGTCAGAGGTTGGGACCAATCACCCCTGTGCTCCTCACATATAGCAATTATCTGGTTGGTTGGGTGGGTCTTTAGGACCTCAGACCCATGGGTTCTGTGTCCAAGGCAATCAGGTCACTTCTACCCATCCCCATACCTAGAAATCCACAAGATTCTGACCATTGAAGGAGAAGCCTGGAGGGGTCCAACCTTGATGGCTGATCAAACAACTACTCCAGCTCAGAGTATGCTTATGCTCGTTGTGAAGGCCAAAGACTTCCCTATCTCCTAGAGATACTCCCAAGCTCTCCATTTAAGTCATGTAGCTCAGCCCAAGCTGGGAAGGAGGGGAAACTTGACCCAAGGACCTGTAAGAGGATGGAAAAGCTGCCCTGTGGGTCCCTCACTCAGTGCCCTCCACTAGGCAGCACATGTGTACCTCTCCTTGCCTTCCAGCCACTGTGTACGCTAATTCCTTCTTCTTGAAAGACTTCTTGGACACACCTCCAGAGAACAAAAGCCCTACAAAAGGCTTCTAGTACTATGAAACTCCTGCAGGGTAGGCTGGGGCAGGTTTTCTGTACCCAACCTGTCATGGGGGCTCATTTCAGGGGTTATATTTTAATGAATTTTTATCAGCTATCTTCTTTGCGCTTCACCTCCAAGGCAAGGTTGTCTTGAAGTTCAGATTTTAAACCCCTGAGTCTGAGAGGTGCCAGGGAGTTGGAGACAAGTGGATTTTCTTACAAAGGACAGCCATGCAAGATCGGGGCCCCTGCTTCCAAGCCCAAAGCCCACCCACATCTTCCAATACAGGCACTAAAGCTCCCACAACAATAAAAGCACGGTAAGTTTCCGACAGAAAGGCTCTCACAGATCATCTAATCCAACTTTATCTCACTACAGGTGAAAGGATTAAGGAAGTGTGAAGAGAAGTACAATGCCATTCTATGTGTCACATAACCTATTTTAAGACCAAGCCAGGATCCTAACCAGGTTTTTCCTCAAAATAGCTTCTTAAGTGAGTTAAATAGTATTTTCTAAGTGAGCTGCAAATCATTCACCAGAATGTTCTAATAATATCCAAATCATCTGTCGATTTGTAGAAATGCTTTTCAGAAAGTGTTGGTATGACTATTTGTCATTGTTGAGATGCCACAGCTAACTGATACGCCTGAGCCAGGATTTTGACGGAGGAAACTACCTCAGACTTTTTCAGTGACTTCCCGATGGAATCGATAGTCATCAGGACCCAGTCCCTGGTGCACTGTTGGAACTAGAAGATGGCTCAGCACACTGCCCACACTTTAGAGCCAGGTACGTGGTCCTGTAGGTCAGCATTTCCTGTGGGGACTGAGCCTCTACTGCTCACAATGGTGCCTTCAACACTGTCACTACCAGAAATGCCACCATGACCACTTGCCCCATCACCTGCTTTGCTGCCACTGTCAGAGCTCTGGTGCTGTAGAGCAGGGAGCCGACAGCCCCCGCGATCATGTCACAACCTAGTACCCATTATCACCCCAGCACCACTCTGCAGCCACTGAGCGATGATGCCAGCAGTCATGATGAAGTCTCCAAACTGGGCTTAAACGAATGAGTTTGTTTGAGATTAATTATATTATTGGTTAAGTTTGATGCTTAATCCAGTTACTATTTGCCAGGCAATATTTTATATCAAATACTCTATTAAAATATGTGTCAATATTTTAACAATTGGCTCTATAGCAGATCTGTTTATGACCCAGTTCTCCTGACTTAAGTCCAAGTTGTCATCTACTTATACCATGTGACCAACCTGCGGAGAAAACTTAGCTGGCCAAGAACTTCCATCTTTCAAAAGACACCAATAAGGACTTCTAGAAAGTCATCCACAAATCCATAAACACACGTTTTATTATATACCTACCTACCCTATGTTCATCAGTGTGCATAACCTAGTACTCCATGAACCTCAAGCCTTATGACCATATCCTTTAACATGGATTACATTTTCCCACTGCTTGTCTCCAGCTTATTTTGATAAAATAGAAGGCATGGAAGAGAGAAGGATTAGCTCTTCAACATGTCTCAAATATGCTATGTTCCTATAAAGATGTTTGCAACTCAAGAACTTTATTTCTTTTTTTCTGTGGCAGAAAGAACCAACAGAAATAGTCAAAACCAGGAATAGGGAGAAAATGCTCTAAAGATAACTGTTTGCTATCTTCAAACAGCTCATTTCCTACCCAAGGGCTACGGCAGTGTTCTCCAAACAGATGGCTAGCTCTTTAGGTGTATTCATGGAAATGCCCTCATGTCATTCCAGTCTCTGTGAATGTGTCTGGCACCAAAACTTTCTACCATTCTGCACACACATAGCCACTCTTCCTCGGAGACCCAATCAGGCAGGTGACATTGGGCTTGTTACATGGAGCAGGAGGCAACCACACTTCAACAGGGCAAGAGGAACACAGAGGTGAAAAATGAAAGAATGGTGAGGCCGAGTTCAGATCTGAACTCAGATGTACCAACAAAGCTCATTACAAGAAAGTAGTAAGACAGTGGGTTTATTAAACCAATAAATCTTTGATCTTCCTTTTCGGGTATGAAGAATATCCCATGAAGATGGGATTCTTGTGAGGGGAAGAGGGTGAGAATGTTCACAATGTACCCTCATGTTATAGGAAAAAAGACAAAATAAAATGTCCTCAAAAATCCAAATATAGCACACAGCAACTGGAACTCTCCGACCTGACTGTGGAGGGGCAAATGGGTGAAAGCCCTTTGGAAAACTCTTTGGCAGAATGTAGAAAAGCATACTGCATGTGACATATAACCCAGCAATTCCACTTCCAGGGGTCTACCCCCAAAAGGCTGCGCACATACTTCAGCCAAAAGACCTTTATGAGAATGATTATGGCAGATTTACTCATAATGAACACAAACTGGAAACGATCCCAATTCCCATCCACAGCAGACTGGATAAATAAAACAGTCAAAGAAAGTAACGTTATACAATGAAAACAAACAGCTGCCAACTCCACGCAACCCTACAGAAGTCCATCACCAACACCACAGCTGCCAACCCCACGCAACCCTACAGAAGACCATCACCAACACCACACTGCATGAAAGAAGCCAGACACAAAAGCACATTTAGGTATCATCTGCTTCCATTTATACAAAGCCCAAAAATAGGCAAAATTAACCTATATTGTTAGAAAGCAGGATAACAATTAGCTTGGGGTGAGGGTGGGGAGAAGTGGCTGAAAAGGAGTGAGAGGAGAGCCCCTGAAGTCTGGTGAAGTTCTGTTTCTTTTTTTTTTTTTTAAGATTTTATTTATTTATTTGTTAGAGAGAGAGAGAGAGCGAGCACAGGCAGACAGAGAGGCAGGCAGAAGCAGAGGGAGAAGCAGGCTTCCTGCTGAGCAAGGAGCCCAATGTGGGACTCGATCCCAGGATGCTGGGATCATGACCTCAGCCAAAGGCAGCCACTTAACCAACTGAGCCACCCAGGTGTCCCGAAGTTCTGTTTCTTAACCTGGATCCTGCTGATGGATGTATTCCGTTTGTAAAATTCATCCCACTGAGCACTTACACTATGGGTATTTTCCTATATTTATATTTGTGTGTACATGAAAAATGGACAGCAGTCCATTCCCCCTTTCTTGAACCCACGCCTTCCTCCTGTAACTCTTTACGCCTACCCACTCTGACACAGGGTGTGGCCATGCCACGTGCTTTGGCCAATGAAATCCTGAAAAATGCCACATGTTTCTGCTTCCGCTCTTGCTCCTGTGCAATTTCCATGAAAACATATCCACGCTAGTCTGCTGGAGGAGAGCGCTGCCAAGGTGCCCAGTCGTTGGAGCCAAGGGCATCCTAGATGAACCAATAACCAGCTGATTCCTGGATATGTACTTGAACCCAGAGATCAGAACAATAGTTCAACCAAGCCCAGACTAAATCGCCAGCACTACACAGCTTGTTAAGAGGCACTGTTGTGTAACAGACAAGTGATAAAACTGTACACTTCAATGTAAAGTTAAAATAGACATCAAATTTTTAAAAATTGGGGAAAACAAAAAGATTTCTCTTCACACATCTGTTTTTGAGTATGGCCACACAGGGTAGGAGAGACTGCCAAGATCCTGCAAGACCAGTGTCCCAAAACACAACCTGACATCCAAGTAAAACACATGCCTGAACCAGCAAAAAATAACCTACAGAGGTTCTAGAAGGCACCTAAAAAGTTCTCTCCTTCTATTTCCTAGAAGAGGCAGAAGCAAATGGCTACTTCTTCCATTTTCTTTTTTTTTTTTTTTTAATTCCCATTCACTCCACTCTACTTGATACCAGGAGCCCTTTTGCAATCGTTACGGTGTTATACAGATACAGGACATTAGTTTCTGATTCTGCTTTGGACATGTTTCATCATGAACGTAAAGGGAAGGAAGGAAGGAAAAGAAAATAAAGACATGAGGGAAGGAAGGGAGGGAAGGAGGGAAGAAAGGACAGGGAAAAGAGAGAGAAAGAGAGGGAGAGAGAGGAAGGAAGGAAAAGAAAGAAAAGGAAAGAAGGACAAAAGAGAGAGAAAGGAAGGAAGAAAAAGAAAGAAAGAAAGGAAAGAAAGAAAGAAGAAAGGAAGGAAGGAAGGAAGGAGAGGAGAAAAAAAAAAACCCTGTGGATACCCTTGGCAGGGTCTTTCCCAAGATGAACACAGATGGACTTGAATGTCCAGCTGGTCTTCTAGCATGTGGCTGAGCAATGGCTGTCTTACCTGGATTAACCTGAGCTCTCGCAGAACTCAAGAGGGGCAGCAGCAGGAGCAGCACCAAGGGCATCCTGGGAACAGAGGTCAGCTCAGAAGACAGTGCTGGAACTGGAGCCTGTAGCCCACCAAAAATGGTGAGAAAACAAGAAAGAGGAGAGGAAATGAGTGAGATAAATACTACCAACATGGATGAATACAATTTGCATGATTATATTTGTTGTTCTTAGAGTCTTTATTTCTATATCTGGGACTTCAAATCATAGACTGAGAATCAGGTGGGATATTCAATGGTCACATAATGTAAGAATTTCCAAACTCTATTAGATCATGGGATTAAAATTAGTGAAACTATAGGCAGGTAACAAAGTTTTACTAAGATACATACTTATCCAAATTGTGAATGGTGATAAACTAAACTTAAATGTATGAAGTTTTCATAACTTTGATACTCATTCCAATATTAAACCAAGAAAAATAGTCAGTGATGCTAATGTATTTGCCTTTCAAAAGATCTAAGGTCAGTATTTATCCTGACTTACTGGCTCTGGAGTGGTAGGTGCCTGGGATTCTCTATCTTTAAATTTCCCCAAATGACCAAATGGTAAGGGCTTAGAGTTGAGACATTAGTTTGAACTCAAGTTCGGCTTAATAGAGATACATACGGTGACAAATGGAACATTTAAAGATATAGCATAATTACAGGTTAGTATATACACATGTGTCTCTAGAGGGCCTAGAAGCCAGATACCACAATAGCAGCAAGTAAGTCTGGTGCCGCCATCTTGATTTTGAATACTATTTTCCAGTTAAAGGAACCAGAGCTCCCTGGAGAAGTGGCTGATCCCAGGCCTGGGGCAGGACACATACAGAATCTTTTAGTGACAGAAACTGAGAAAGTATATACCCCCAAAAATGATGGGGATATACCAAAGGGACACAGGAAATAATTGAAAGAGTTCCCAGTGGCCAAAGCTGGAACAATGTGAGTGACAAAATAAATAAAGTAGCATTGGACTATAACTCAAGGTATAATAAGATAAATATCTACAAGTCCATGTTGATATAAATAAGTGATTGAATAAACAAATGGGGGAGAAAATAAAAATTTCCCATTCAAAAGAATTCTAAATGATTTATGCAGACACTCTGCTCTTAAAGAGGTGGCAAATAACCTCACCCCTTGGGGTGAATGGCACACAGTGGCCTTTTCAGTGAATTTTTCAGTGGAGAAACGATGAACACTACCTCAAGCCAGGTGATTGAGGCTAATTTCACCTTTGATAAGTCATACTGATACTACATCTCCTTGATATGATATGATATGATGAGAATGGCACTTAGCCTCCATGGTCTTCCTGCTAAAAACTCATTACCTCTGTCTAATCATGAGAAAAACATCAGAACCATCCCAACTTAGGGACACTCTACAAAATTCCTATTGAGTCATCCCCCAAACTGTCAAGATCACAAGAGACAAGAAAGTCCCAAGAAACTGTCCCAGCTAAGGGAGCCTAAGGAGACATAACAGCCACATGTAATGGCATCCTGGGTGATGATCATTGAACAGATAAAGGACATCAGGGGAAAACTGAGGACATGTGAATGAAGTATAGATTTTAGTTAATAATAGTTAATAATAGTGTATCAACATTGGCTCTTTCACTGTAGCAAAGGTACTATACTAATGTAAGATGTTAATAATAGGGGAAACTCGGTGTTGGGTAAACAGGAATTCTAGGCACTATCTTTGCATTGATTCTGTAAATATAAATAGAATAAAAATTTTATTCAAAAGTTTCTACCAGGTAACACTAATCATCAACCAAACATTGGATCTACTGTTATAAATAATACATAATTATAAAGGGAGACAAAATTCCATTCAACTGGAGTGATTTCATGGAGAAATCTGATCTGATCAGGGTCTTAAAGGCTGAATAGAATTATAATGGGCTATAACAGGAATGGAGTAAATAATATGCTAATGTAGCCAAGACCACTTTTGGTGAAACAGAAGCTTTCTATGATGTTTTCTAGGCAGAACTCTGACCCTCCCTCCTCAAAAAAAGTGGCAAAAAAAAAAAAAAAGGAAAAAAAAAAGCAGATGTTCAGATGCCCGAAGAGGATGGAGCCAAAACTAATCAAACACATAAGACCAAAGTAGGCTTATAGTGAAGATAAGAGGTGGGTGACCCACAGACCTCAAAAGGATGATAAGCATGGTTTCATGGCATGATTCGGATGGGCTAAAATATGTGTCTTGGTGTGCCTCATCACTGTCAGCAGCAGGAACACTGTGTTTCCATAAATGAATACCCAGACTAATATGCCCAGAGAAAGAAACACACGGTCAGATCTTGGAGACATTGGTCATGGCTGTAAACCAGCACTGGCCATGGCCATGATCCATGAAGTCCTTCCACAAAGACCCAAGCTCCTTATGTGTAACCATTTAGCCGTGCAAACCCTGCCTTAGCTAACTACCTTCTCACTTTGTAGAGGAGTCCTACAATTCTCTCTCATGGGACCTTTCTCAGGAGTTGTGGGCCATAACTTTCTTTCTTTTAGAACCTTCCCCAGGGGTTCCTTCTACGAGGACTGTCTCTTACACCTCACTCCCTTCACCCAAATACACACCAATTTTGCCTTTATTAGGTCCTCCATAACATAGTTACAAAATGACCCATGTAGACAATACCTTCAAAATAGCTCATTCTTCTATCTCCAAAAGAGTACTTTATATTTTGTACAAAGCAGGTACTCAAAAGTGGTTTTTAACGGAATGAAGCAGAACTCATGGGATGCTCAAAAAAATTTGACTGAATTTCCTCTTGGAAACGGTTACTTGGTTTCAGGCTGTGAATCTACAAAACAAGTGATTATTTCTGCTTCGCTTGCAGAAAAGTAAGGTGCCGGCAGCTAACAAACACAGAAGAACGAAGTACTCTAACTACACCATGGATCTCTAACCTGTGCCGAAGACTCTCATGTAATATGCACGGTAACCCAATGAGGTTAGTTTTCATCAGCAAGGTAACTGAGGAGGAAGAGGTTAAAACTGATCTGGTTACACAGTTGACAGGTGCCAAAACTCATGTGAACCCAGGGTTTGTATTACTCCCATATCCACACAGGTTCTGTTGTCTGTTTTGTTTTTGTCATCATACCACACACTCCTTTGTTCTGGCCTTTCCAACGTCACCAGAGCTACCCACCACAGGACCTCTGCCTCTACTTCACGCTCTCTTCATCTGGATCAAACCTCTGTTCAATAGTCACTTCTCCGTGGCCTCTCTGGCCCTCTTGTTATGTGCACTAAAAGCTTCTTATTATTTTTCTACATAGAAATGGTCCTATGAACACATAGACAATTATGTGTTCATCGCTGCCATGTCTCATTAGGGTCTTCTCCACCCCCTCCCACCATAAGTTCCATGTTAATTCTACTCGCCATTGCTTTCTCAACACCCAGCAGGGTGCTGGATAAATATTTGCAGTGTGAATTAATGATTGCCTTGAGCCATGCTATTCAGTGACTACATCCAGCCACACTAAATTCTGTACCCTAAAAGGAAGTGCACCCAAGGTCTATGATAAGCATACATCACCCTTTACTGCCCCTTTGGGTGAGCTTTTCTAAGGGTTCCATATTTAAGCCACGTGACATGTGAACAGAAGCCACAAGCGTACATGGAAGAACTTCAAGGAGGTAGAAAGGCCTTTCTGTATCCACTTCTTTGGCCAACAGCAAAAATTCCTTTGACAACTTATTGAAGCTTTGAAAATAAAGCTCAAACTGCAAATATTCCCAGTTGAAGGTGTTCTTTCATCCATTCCTCTAGTAACCACTCTCTAAATGTCTCCGCGTGCTACTCCACATTCTAAAAAAGGCAGCTTGGAGCTGTCCTCACGGAGCACGTAATCTACAAGCAAACAAGTAAGTAAATAAGAAAAGAGATGTGTGTGCCATGAAGAAAATACAGTGGGGTGAGGTGGTAGAGAGTGAGTGAGGGCTACTTCAGATAAGGTAGCCGGGAAAGCCCTGAGTGTGGGATTGGCACAGAAATACATAAGGAGAACCACGAAGAGAATAGGGACCCAGAAAAGACTCATATGTAAATGGGAACCTACTATACAAGGGTATTTAAAATCAGTGGAACAGTTCCTTTATGCTCAGAAACAAGTAAAGATATATCCATAACTCACACAGAAAAGAGAAAGCCCATAATGTAGAAGTAGAATTCTCAAAGTAGTTCAAGAAAGTATAGGAGCATTTGTTAGAAGCTCACTGTAAGGAAGGCCTGCACAAATGAGACAGAAAACAAAATCCAAAAACAAAAAAAAAAAA